>JAODTR010086806.1:0-14303 GCA_025399935.1 Amblyopsis rosae | reverse complement strand
TGCATGTGTGCAATTCATCGCCTAACATTGTTGGATTAGACGGAGGCATGACGTTACGTAGTATTTTCTTTATGGGTCAACAGTTTAATACACGCATTAGGAAAGAAGGACTATTAATAACTAACTTCAAAGACATGAACAATATTAGGTCGGTGAGTGGCAGGGTCGGACTGGGACTGAAAAACGTTTTCATTCCAGCGTTCCTTTCCTCCAGTCACTCTCTTTCTTACCATTCTGGTCTTCGTCCTGCGCTCCGATGCGAGCCAGCAGGTCTGGCTTGTTGAGCAGCCGGGAGGCGTACAGCTGTTTGAGGCCTAGGAAGAGCAGCAGGACGGAGGGGATGATCTGAGCAGCAACCCCCTCCACCACCGCGGGCCGGCTGGGCAGCTCCATGAGCGCACTGAGGCCAATGATGCACATCTTGCGGTCATGGAGCCTGGAGAAACAGATTAGAGCAAGATTGGTGTGACATCCCTGGCCTGGATGTCGTTGGAACTTCATTAGCCTTCATTGGCATCACCTGGCTGGGCATTATAAGAGTGCTCCCAGCACACTATTCACTCTCTGACCCTCCTGGCACCACACAACATTTGTTGTTTGGTTATGTTTAGTTGGCATGCAACAAGCACCACACATATTCATTACATACACCTACAAACATTCACACCTCATTGTATGTTAATTTGTTAATGTATGTTAATTTGGGGATTTGTGTTATGTTTAAGTTTACGGCTTTTGAGGCAGGCCGTAACACTGGAGATGGATCATTTCTCTAAAACTACCTTCTCAGTTTAGGTTTAAATATGACCCAAACATTTACTATAGGTGACTGTTGCTCATGTTGAAAAACAGCCTGGAGGCTTGACCAAGTTAAATTACATTTTCTGAGGACACATTTTCAATGTAGTACTTTAGTATGCCACCTGTGCCACCTACAATATAGCAGGAAGCAGTTCTGTAAGTAATCATGAGCAGAAGGCCATGTCAAACCTTCTACACTGTATTCACATTTGGGACGGAGGTCATGAATGGCATATCCATCATAGTTGTAGAAGGAACATTTGGGGGAAGTACAATTTAAACAGTGTAACAGTATGAATGGGACGTGGGGCGCTACCAAGCGCTGCTTATGACTGGATAAGCTCCTTACCCCAAGAAGAACTCTGTGTCATTCATCCATTGGTTGATGAAGTGGGCGGTGATTGGCTGGGGGTTGTGCGGGAAGTGCATGTTGTCCAGCGTGTGGATGAGCAGGGCTGGGTTGTAGTAGAGGGCAGCGATGGCCACTTGCAGACACATGGTCCTAAGCTCGCTGGACTTCACTCCCCGCGTCAGACGCTCCAACACAGCCTCCACAAACAGCGGAATGCACTGGAACGCCAAGGATGGAAAACAAGAGGGAATTCTGAGAGCGGGGAAAGTCTTTGTATGATTAATATTGACATTTATGCTGTGTTTACACACCTCACTAGCTGCTACTTGTTAGCTAGCTAGCGCATCAGGTTTGTACTGACCTGGTCGATGCCCCTGCCTCGACACTGCAGGATAATGACCTCCAACAGCTTGGCGGCGTGACACTCTGCATCCTCCCCCGCATCGCTGGTCAGCACCTGCACCAGGTCAAAGGTCGACATAGGTCATGAAGTTGTCTACAATGCTATCACTCATTACACTCACAATGTTCACTCTTTGTATCCTCGCTGGTGCAATTAACAACACTGACCTTTTTACACATGGTGTAGATGACCTCCAAGTGTTTGGAGTTGGACAAGAGCATGTCTGTATCCACAGTAACGTAGTTGTGCAAAAGAGGCATCATATCTGTAGGAAAACATTATTATATTATTTTGTCATAGGGCTAGCTGTGCCCTATAAGTTAATATGAACAACATTTTATATATTGTGTCCGATATATTGTTTAGAAGCTGAACTCTAAATGCTTGGTACCAGGTGCAGGGGTTTAGTTAATTAGCAGTAGACTAAACATTGGCTGAATACATAGGGTGTTTCTCAATGTCAAGGATGCTTCCTTGGTAGGACGGATTCTTCCAAGTGCCTTCCTAGTCGGGTCCTTCCGAGGCTAGGAAAGACATTCTAAGAACACGTAATGGAACGGCCTAGCTAGTGTGCAAGATGACGTCATTCAAAAAAAAGTCCCGCCTTCAAAATCATTATGCTTAATTAAACCACGCGTTTCATTTTCTAATAATAGTTGAAAAAAAATGGATTGTGCTGTTCTGTTGTTAGTTTAATTTTGCGCCATTTTTAAATCTCTCCTCTTCTGACGTTCGCACAGGATTGTGGGTATTTTTAGTACGCGAAGGATGCACACATGCATCCTTCAAAATCCTCTGATCGAAGGACTGAGTCCTTGGTAGAATTCTAAAGTATCCTAGACATTGGAACGGTACTTTGTCAGGAATGTTTGTTTGTGTTTTGGACTGTACTACATTACATTAAAATTGTAGGCATGCTTTTTTGAATATATAGCATTTACACTAAAGGTAGGATCGATGTTGTGCTCGCTAATAGGCCACTTGTTGCTCGTGCAAGATAAATGCAGGGCACGAGCATAGGACTATGTCGCATGATTATTACATCATGACAAACAATCGTCCAAACTGGCTTTATTGACATTGTTAGAAAACAATATAAGTACATAAGCACCTGTGGCACCTGAAAAAAAATTGTGGAGCAGTAAAACAGATAATGAATTATGAATGGAGTGTATATTCTTCCGGCTGCGGAACCACCAGTCGCCACATGGCCACTTCAAGCCTAGAGCGGCTGCTTCAAGCCTAGAGCCAGACCCTACCCCCCTGGCTGAAATGGATCCAACTGATTAAAAGGGGGGTTCCAGAGTGAAAGCAAGAGCTAGTAAAGAGAGCTACAGGGGCCCTAGTTAAAATGACACTGCCTGTTGTAGTTTTTCTTCTTCGGGAACTTCTGTTGTGTTTTAAGAAGAGCCAAATCATTATTTATTTTTAACATGGATTGCGGTAATTATTATAATTATTAACAATGGGTTTAGGATGCAGTTCAAAGGGCGGAACAAAAGCCTTCAAAACGTAAACTATAAATCCTAATTAAAAACAAAGTGTGTCATGCCTGTGAAGTAGTCGAAACAGTCGTGCTGGAACACGTCATAGAGAACCCCTAAAAGCTGCCACATCTGAGGAGAGATCGTCTGGCACGTCAAGCCAAACGCCAGGGAGAGAATCTCCTCATAAAACTCTGTACAGAGAGGTCATACAGAGGTCAGCCAGAGCAAGTGCAACTTGAGAAATCATTTTCACACATACACACCTAAACACATCTGTTCATAAACACATACCATTTACTACATACATTTTAAAATATTAACAGAGATTAGCCAAATTATAATTTCATCATCAAAAATAAAAAAGACATATGGACAGAGATAGCAAATAATTATAATTTGAGAGGGTTAGCAAAGCCATCTGTCTATCTCTTTCACACACACACACAATCCTGTTTCCCACATTACAGTACATATCACTGAGAACTCAACTGAAAACCCTTCAATTAACTATTTAGATAAACTAATGTTTTCAAGTGCTAGTACCTGAGTTATCTGAAATGTCATGGGCTCAATCCCCAATATGTCCCTTACCTGATACTTTACTTAAACCCATACTAAAATAAATGTTTTTAAGACATTATTGTAACTGTAACTGTAAGTGCAACTGTATCTCAACCCGTGTGTGGGTAATCAGATTTGTAAGTGTACATATTAATCTGTAAATGCGTACTGAGATTTCAACACATTTAGTGTTTTCAGACATAATATCTATGTACGCATTTACAGACATCAACAAACTTAGTGTTTTCACCCATAATATCTATGTACACATTTACAGATATTCCTACGCATTTACAGATTACACATTATCAAATCTCAATACACTTACAAATATAAATACAGATTTGTAAATTAATTTACACATTCACAAATCTCAGTACGCATTTACAGATTAATATGTACATTTACAAATCTAATTACGCACACACACAGGTTGAGATACAGTTGCACAACTCTTCACACGCATTTGTAAATAGTTTTGCTACAATAATGGCCCCATACTATTGGTTATCATAAGGAAAAATATTGTCATTTTTAATTGACTGTTGTACATATATCTTCTAGATTGATCTGTGCTAAACTAGCTTGACCTTTCCCATTTTCATTTAATTCATGTTCAGTTCTCCTTTTGTAAGAGCTGGCTCCCATTGGCCTCCCTCCATGCAAAATAGGGGTTCATTCTATTAGCAGGGGTTATCATCCAACCCATTTATTAGAGCAGAGCTGTCTGGACTCAACGCTCTACAAGGCTCACATGCCTAATTAGCCAAGATTATACACAACTGTGCCCTGCACATGTACAAACACATTCAAGACACTAGTAGTATTTTTTGTTTTAAACACACACACACAAACGCATGCACGCACGCACACACACACGGATCACTTGGGGAGAGAAATGTACTTTCAGAATTGCTTCATAGAATGTACTAAGCCAAGTTAATGTGACAAAGGTGTTCCATTTGCGTTGCTACATGCCAAGCTGCAGGAGACGTCCTGCAGTAATGGATGCATGCAGGGGAAAGGCCTGTTTCTATGTCTCTGAACCGAGTGGGAAGAAAGAGATGTGGCAAGCGCATGTAATATATATGATGGGATTAAATGCGACGAACTACAGGACACACACCTGCCATACCTATGATGGGCTTCTGCAATACCAGACCAATGACCTGCAAACAGATTCCCTCCAGCTGCTGTGTGATCTGAGACAGAGAGGTAAACATTTTAAGGTGTTAAAGTTGAATGTGATAAATCACGAGTGACATGAAGAATGCTCTGTGAACAGGCGGTGGGCAAGGCACGTTCAAGTGTATGAACAGGTGAGGGTGCCATCTTGTGGCAAGGCCTCATTCAGAACTGGTGAAATCCTATGTGGAGCAGACATGAGCTAGCCTGCCATATTGACACAGCTGGCATCGAAGAGCATAGAGCTTGTATAATAAAGTCATATTATTCGAACCATCCGTATACAGTGGTTCGTATGTCAAGTCACAAACTGACTGACTTGATGCTTTCAAGTTTGTGTGTGTGCGTGTGTGTCACCTCCTTGTGGTCTTCCATAACAGTCAAGATGGTGTCTATAGTGCTGAGGATTCCCAGGGCCATAACGGTCTTATCTTCGCTCTCCTCATATTCCTCGCTCTGGAGAACCTTGGTGAAGATCTCTGCCTGTGAAGGCAAAGGCCCACACACGTTATCCACAGCTGGCCTAGCTCTGAGGCAGACTGGACTACCGTAGGTACGGGTGCACTACCAGGTTTCGGGTCATGTCCACAGCGATGGCCGCCACTTCCTGGTTGTACTCGCAGATCATCTTCTGAATGACGTTGGTGAGATCGTCGTTTTCTGTCTCCTTCACAACGTGCAGCAGCTCCTGCATGACTGACCGGATGTATGGCCGGATGTACACCTTGGCTAGAGGAGGAAGGCAGAAGCGTTAGGAAGGGGAAGAGATCTTGATGTAAAGTTATATATTGCACCAAATAAAAAATTTGTTAATTGGTAATATAGGACTGTACCTTTACACAATTCTCCAAAGTTGCCTGTTTAATCTTAATGATTTTGTAAAGGGTAGGGCTAAGAGTTGTGTGATCACAGTAATGACACAACTTGGTTACACACATGCATACACATCTCTTCCCCTGCTCATTCTTTTTCTAAGAGTAACATGACATCGACTCTGCTGAGAAGGTTTTCAAATTCAAACATAAAAATCTTTTCTATTTCTATAAAGATTCACAGAGAAGTTATTATAGTCTGTAATTACCAACATTCATGCCGCTAGACATTTTGACATGTTGGTTGTTCTGTTATATAACTCTATTATATGTATAGTAATACCAACTTGTGTGTGTTGTTTATATATCGTAAATCATACAAACATGGGTGGTAATGGTTTGGTGTGCACATATGTAGGAGTCCCAGCCCTGGCCTCCAGACCTTGTTCCTGGTTGCTGACCAGTGTCTGCAGAGCGATGGCAGCCTCAACTTTGACGGGCATCTCTTTGTCAACAATCAGGTTCTGCTTGACCAGCTCCACCGCGTTCCTCAGAACCAGCTCGTCGTGGAAACACAACGGGCTAAAGCAGTGAAGCACCCAGCAGGACTAAAAGGCAGAGAGACACCGAAGATAAGCACAACATCTGGGAAGTGTGTGAGCAACTGCCTACAGCTGTTCCCTGGCCAGTCACATGGTCTGTATTTCTGTGAAATGTCAATCTTCCCTCCACCAACCAAGTGATCGCTAATGTTCTAAATGATTCCCCTGTGTCTCAATATGGGGGTGTAATTGAGGCTGTGATGCTACAGACAGGGGCTTACTGACTCACATTGACCACCCAACAGGACTGTAGGGGGAGAGCCAGAAGACAACAGGTGAAACCTAATGACATGTTTATGCTGAATATGACTGAGTTCTACAAAGGGAATTCATTACATTGCCCTTTGTTAAATTAGAACTTGTAAATTAATGCAGACTAATACTACCGTATATACAGATAAAATACATAATTGTAAAACACACCAAACATCATTTTCTTTAAGAGATAAAAACACAGATTAAACTAGATTCCAAACTACATATAATTAGCACCTGCCATTGTGTGAAGTAATAACATATTAATTACAAAAACAATCAAATGCACATGATTAACCAACTTCTAATACTGTACAGCAAATTAAAAAATCATTCTATTGACTAATAATTAACATTAGATTACACTTATTTATATATAATATATATTCAGTCAATTAAACATATGTCAATTCAACATATATATCAGTAAATGCATGGAAGCAAATATGTGTGATTGTCTTATGCAGTTTAATAACTACCATTGTTTTATATAGTTCACTCACTTTTTAAAGCATTTAGACAACCTTACACTGTCTGTCTAGTTTAGTAAATGTACTTATGTGAAAGGTCAGAAGAGGCTACAGCAGGGAGAGAGAGAAACAACAACATTTATGGCAGTTTAAGTTAAGGAAAGGTCACTCACCCGGGCACGCAGGTATGCCACAGAAGAGTTGAGCAATGGGAACACATAGTTCTGCAACATAAGCTCCATCTGCTCCCTGTACACACGCTTCTGTTGCACACAGACAAAACACACGGTCAAAATGCTTGGCAAAACACCCCTAGCAAACGCTCCCTGTACCTATAAGTTACAGGGAGGCATCTGTTTAAACACAAGTTCAGGAATAGGAATTGTATTATTTGTGTGAACATGAATGTCTGTGTTGTACTGAGATAGGGCTGGGTTCTTGTGATTTACAGAAATAATTCAGGTTTTAAATCTCATTTCACAATACAATTGTTCTCTAGCAATTAGTGTGGTTCAATAAAAACGTGGTTAGACAGTATGCTGCTGACACCTGCTGGCATAGATATGCAGTTAACATGACGCCCTCCACTGGCCATAGCGCACACAGCGTATCCAAACATAGCATGTTCAGTGCCAATGAAATGCCATTGTGAGAGGAATTAGTCTTGACATCGTTGCACCACAGTGGCTCTGACCAACAAGCGTCAGCTACAGGCATAGGTTAAGTGTGGCGTTAACGGTCAGTGACAGAAAATCACCGTCAGTTCATCCAACCACCTGTAAGTCCCTGACCTTTTCCAAACGGTTTCAATGGACAGCTTCCATTGGATCAGGTTATCTTATAGGTATAATCTTCTACCTGGGAGCCAAACACATACCACTAGAATATCCTTCCCAGAATAAACACTGGTACCACTGCTTTGTGGTTGGATATTCCAGCTGGATAATTAGCCAAAGCATAACTCCAAACCCACACGGTAAATAATGTTTCTGACAACAGATTGAAGCGGTTGCTGTGGCTATTCCAGTGAGGACCGAAGACTGAAGGATCTGGAGAGATGGTCTTTGTTTTCCCAAGTCATTGTTTTGTAAGAACTTCCACACGGGGCGTATTGGAAGCGTCCCAGAAGCGGCTCTCTGCTCTGCTTCGCTAAAGATAGGCGTCTACTTTTGACGGAAGCCGCGGCCAACACGCGCTGCTCAAATACTTTATTACACTATTCAAACTTTTGTTTCTTAAGGCTTAAGACACATTTAATTATGTATATTTATCTATATATTTTTTTCTCTCTCTCATTTTTACACCTTGGTGGAACCTTTCTGAAACGCAGCACATGCCTTTAGCAGCAGCTCAGCTAGAGCTCCAATGCAGTGCAGCGCCCCGTCCTTCCTGCGGGCGTCAGCAGAGGGATCCATTAGTATCTGGTGGCAGAACTCCATCATCTGTGGAAGAACCTGGGGAGAGCAAGGCAAAGGTCAACGTTCCCGACAGGGTATGAAAAGATATGTGGCTGTGTATTTCCACTCTCAGCCTCATGCCTAAAGACGTCAAGCGACACTGCGCACCTCTTTCCTCTTGCGGGCAGCTTTGCACAGGAGGCTCTGGGCTGCTGTAGCAGGGAGGGCGTGGTCATCATACAGGTCTGCAACACAGTGAAGACCGATGAATGGAGTCAAACATGCCACTAGATGCCAAAACCCAGCATAAATATACACACATACTGTGCAGGTTATTCATGTACATTTGATGAAAGACTTAGAAAACTTGTAATTTTGTAAAGTGGAACAGGACAAGTGAAGTGGGTGTGGCGAGTGAAAGAGCTCACTGAATTTCATGCGGATGTATTCATAAGGGTCCTCCTGCCAGAGCTTTTCATCCTCATCTTTGTAACACATGAGAGGAAATATGACTTCCTGGCATATTGCCTGAAAGGAGATGAGACATGTCTTGTTATGGACAGACCTCTGGAGACACTTGAGACTAATGTAAACAATTCCCATTACACTAGAATATATTGTCTGGTTCCAAACAAACAAACTAATACATTTCAGGAACAGAGGACAATACACAACGAACACGTGTTTGGTCGTCTCAACACATTGGTAACATGTTAAACACTGACTCTGAGAAGCGACTTCCCCAGATGTTTCGGCTGCAGCTAGAAAGCCATTTATGCTTGATGTGCTCTGCTTAGCAAGTTAGTGACGAATAGCCTGTGAAAAGTATCCATTGACTGACTGTAGCACTGACACAACTGGGTAAGATGCGTCACAATCATGCAGTAACGCAGTGGAACGTGTCCAACCTGCATGTGAGGTTTCATGTGCTTCCAGGTCAAGGAGTGTGACAGGCCCTGGTTGAGGTAGTTCAGGGACTGCTGGAGCACATGCGGGGTGACATAGTGCTTCTGTCTGTGCTGGTCCACCAGCTTCAGCAGAACCTGGAGAGACACCAGAGAACAGAGAGAAATTACACTTGTTCACATAAACATCACTGCCCTGTAGCTCTCCCAATACAGCCCAGCTGTCTCCATTTACACACACACACACTGTTCTGCTTTTGATAAAATGCATATTTACATGATGACTATTGCAACTAGATATTCCACTAATAGTCATGTTTGTATGCAGCTTTGCATAGTATGATTAACGTAGAAGATCTTATGACACATGTGTTTCACAAACTAGTTAGAAACCCAAATTAAGACAAATAATTCTGAATGCACTGTATATAGTGCCTTCATATCTTACAGGTACTATCCTCAATGAGTTACCAATGCAGTTGAACCAGCCATACAAAAATGTTTTGTGAAACAAAGTACAAGCCCCTCCCACACCTGAGAAGACCCTCCGTCTTCTGTACCCCTCAACTACAGACAAATGCATGAAAAAAGGACTAAGAACTAGGTGGGGTGGAAAATGTATGTGTACCTTTAAGAAAGACAGGTAACATTTTTAAGATGCTGCAACAACCACATTTCTCCTGTGGGATTGAGGAATAATGTATTACCTTATCTTGCACACTAAATCATAGTGTAGGTTCCAACTTCCTTATAGTGTTTACATTCACCTATCACATTTGGAATAAAGTAAGTTTGATTTTGGGAAGCTATCATTGCAGTGAAGATTCTGTTAGAAGCTATTTCTTTTTAGATGTCCAAGTCTACATTACAGGATTTTAAAATAATGTTGGTGTCTTGTTTTGCTTAACTAAAACAAATTAAAACAGAATAAAACATAGGAAACAAAAACATGTTGTACATGTTTTAGCAATGATGGTCAAGCTACTGCAGTAGATACCTGTTGAATGCCCACTGCATATGTCTTAAGAAAGAAATCAGCAAACTCAAAGTACTCCTTTGTCACGTTGCCTGGGCTGCCATACCTAGGGAAAAAGAACAAGATTAAAAAGAGATACAATTAAAGTCTCTTGTTGTACAAGCCTAAAGGCTGGAATCCATCAACATTGGCCCATGCAGTGGCTGTGTGATTTCAAGACACATCACCACAGACAACCATAACAAAGCATTTGGTTTAGAAACAGGTTTGTGAGGTTTACCATGCAATTTTGGATTTTCTTTTTTGTTAAATCACATGTATGAAATATTATTTAGATTAAATCACCAGTGCATTCTATCAAAAGGAAGAGAATTTTGTATGAGGCCTTTATTAAATAAACTAGTGCTACATGTTATGTATTAACAAGTAAATGTGTAACTCCAAGATAAAAGCATTAGGCTAATGCATTAAGTGTTACCGTAATTTATTTTGAGTGAAGTCAGGGTAGATACGTTAGTTTAGACTAGGTCTCTTGTGTCGATTGTGTGACCCTTAACATCTCACCTCTCAAACAGCCTAGTGAGGATGTGCAATGCCCACTTTTTACACTTCCACCATACCAACTCTGGGCGATCATCCTCATCGACCTCCAGAGTCTCCTAACAAACACAAAGTTTTCAGATTGTGGTCAATGTCTAGTGCACAGCCATGTAGCACATGTACTGGAGGTGTGACCTAACCCAGTGTCTTCTCGCTGACAGCGGTTCATCTCAACCAGGGGGGCGGGGGGACCTAACTGTTCAGTTTGGTCCAAACTAAACTAGCAGGTGTGAAGGGTGGCTCTGGCTACGGGCCAGACCAAAGCACAGAATTACAGTCCAAACAAAAGAGGCTGTCTCTTGGTCCGGCTCAAACTGAACCAGGGGTTGGTTAGCAGTGAGAAAGCACTTGTGCGGACTTTCAGTTAACCAACAGAAGAGAGACAACTGGCAGAGAGGTGTAAAGGGGCTGTGGTATCACATGGGGAGAGAAGACATCTGGTCCAACAAAGCAGACAAAACTCATCTTGTAGAACGCTTGAAAATGTTGAAACATATTGTGTATGAGGAGGACATTCATTTGGTGAATTCAAATTACTTAGGATTGAAGCTGGTGCTGCTGGCAGTAAAGCCATATTAATAATATACTATTATTGATACATTATATTTTATCGCATTAATGTGGTGTTCTTAAAATTAATTTAATTTAATTTGCAAAAGCGCACTGTAAAATCAAATCTAACCGGATCAAATGTATACAAAATGTGCTGAGAAATCATTGATCAGCAGCTAAATATAGGAAATACAGTAAACTAAACAAAACCAAGTTTAAATAATGCATAAGTGTGTGTGTGTGTGTGTGTGTGTGTATATCTATCTATATCTATCTTACAGGAGGGATGTCACGATCCATCACAGCTCGAAGGATCTCCATCCATTGGGTCATCACTGTGTTGTTGATCAGCTGGAGAGGAAGAGAATACTGCAAACAAGAAAGATATTGTCAGATACCTCACATACAACACGAGTATTTCAACTATCAAAAGGGGTAGTGTGTATTTACTTTATATAAAAAGACAGGTCCCTGTCCAACCTACACACAAGAAACAAGAAAACCCATCCAGTCCAGTATAAGCAGGTATGCGTTTGCTTGGAGCTCAATAGTCTGCTTTGACCAGAGGAGGGAAATCAGGCTTGTGCACACAGATGTCTAAGCAAGTGTTGTCTACTTGTTCAGAGTAGACCAGTATTGCTCACAACACACACACACACACCTGTACAAGAGCGTGGAAAATCTTGAGGATCTGTTTCTGGATAAGTACAGAGAAGATGGTGGCGTCGACCAGCAGCTGTGTGATAAGCTGTTGGATCCGAGGTAGGAAAATCTGCATAGATGCCAGTAGGGGCTCTCTCTCATCCGCCTTCTTATACCTGAAGTGCGCGCACACACACACACACACACACACGTATGGGCTGTGTTCTGTTCATTAAAGTGACACTGACCAACAGAAAGCAAGTGCAGGCAGGAGATAACTCACTCGTAGGTCTTCACAAGCTGATAGAGAGCCAGCAGGCTGCCATACCAGCTGCTACTGTTCTGTGTCTGCAGATACACGCCTAGCTTGTCCACGATGGCAGTCCAGCGGCCCGGGAAATCATGCTTGATGACGGCACGCAGACACATAGTCAGCTGGGCGCTACACAGTAGGAACAGGAACACAAGAGTTAGACAGTCATTCCATATGCGTTACATCTGCATGACTAAGCATTTTAAGGGTGCTTTCACATCTTAAACTTTTCAGTTGTGTCCAAAACAAAATAGCAGGTGTGAAAGGTGCCTCAGTCCGCTCCAAAGGACCCAAAAGGTAATCCGACCAAAAGAGGTGGTCTCGGTCCAAATCAAATTCGTTATTGGTTTGCAGTGTGAAAACACTTCCTGAACAGTTCAAACTTTAGGACCAAGTACAGAAATTTGAAATGGGCACGGTAGCACACGGAGAGAGTAGGAGACAAACTATTTGATTCCAACGTACAAATAAACTGTAAAACTGTTGGCAAAATAGAATTTTAGCACTACGAGGATTCAAACAAGTCTCGAGTAAGCTATTGCTGAAATAATATTATGCTGCAACGAAATGAATAGTGTATGTTCATTCATTATTCTCCAATCATTTCATTTGTAAAAAGCCTAAGGTGCATTCAGTGGACTGAACTCATATTTCATAGAATGTTTCAATGTTCTTGAACAACTAAACTATTACTATTAACACAGCAAAGCCGTTTGCTGTGTTTAACGCGCGTGGCGAGAGTTTCTCAAGTAGCCGTAGGTCGATTTAGTGCCACTGTGCCAGTGCATTCCACTTTCATTACTTCCGTTAGCATTCGTTTAATGTGTTGCAAACGTTCCACCATCATGAATGCAGGGTTCAACTAATAAATAGAAAGCTACCTGCCGAGTTTGACAACATGGTGACGTCAGACGCAACGTCCATCTACAAACCAATCAATGTCAAGTAAGGGAGACGTGGGTGATGACAGCAGGACGTAGGTACGTCAGTCAAAAGGTTTAGTGCACTGGCAAAATTGCAGTGTGAAACCAAACCTAATCGAATGAAATGTATACAGTAACAAAAACATGAACCATGGTTTGGACTTTCAGGCGTGACATCGCCCTAAGATCATCACACTGAATCATTGTTGTGTTACCTTAAGATTATTAGAACATTAAATGGCATCAAAATGGACATTTATTTACTATGTCATATACTGTTATTTTAACCTTCAGCACGGTATATTGTCTTAGTGTAGACATGCGGCATACCCACCGTATGGACTCTGGGCACTGGATGATGCCTTCAACTATGTGGTCCCGGATCTGTTGCCGATCGTTCTCGTGGATGTTGAAGGGAAATATCACTTCCCCTAGAGAGGGCTCTCTGTCCTGCCAGTACTGGCTAACCATGTTCTTCAGATAAATAGCCGCTGCAAAGAAGTGGAACACCATTGCATGCTATTCTGTATGCACACAGACAGAGATTATAGTAAAATAGCAGAGAGAACAGCTTGAAGCGAGAGGTCCACCTAAGAGACCTGAACTGGTACAATTCTGCTCTCAGAGATTCATTACATGGTTCTAATCTAATAATGTGGACATGTTATACACACAGGACCTCATATGAACACGCACAATACATACTTTGTCTTGGAGATACTACATACTGTATATTGTCATACCTGCCTGGCGGACAGGGAATTCCACCTGCTCGGACACAATGATTTGGAGCAACGTGGGGGCAAAGTTGATGATCTTGTAGGACTGAAACACAACAAAGAATAATTATGCAGTTATACACATATCACCACTGGTACATGAAACACTACCATATTGCTAGTCGTGGCAGGGTTTAACCACTAAAAATATGCATGTTTTGATTGTAGGGTAACATCTATTATATGTGTCGGCATCGATTAATAGCCTCTGGCCCCTTACCTGTGATAGGCAGTAATGAGAAATACAGTAGGTTAGCTTCACTGAACCGTTGGCTGGCTCACCATTGT
>JAODTR010086795.1:0-14304 GCA_025399935.1 Amblyopsis rosae | reverse complement strand
GAAGTTTGGGGTCCCTTGCTGAAGCTGCTGCCCCCGCGACCCGACTCCGGATAAGCGGGAGAAGATGGATGGATGAATGTACGATGCAAAGGAGGAGGGCTAATCGCAAATGGATGGTGTTAGCGGTGGAATAGCCGGTATCGGGTTCCCTCTATGGCTTTACGTGGCGGCGTGCACTTGTGTGAATGTGTGTAATCAGCTAGGATCAAGCTGCATGTCAGCGGGTCAGCTAATCCCATAATGCCATGGGAATAGTTTGCAGATGCTAGCACCTGCTCACGTCACCCACTTATGCTTTTAAATATTATTATTATTATTATAATTTTATTATTATATCACAAGAAGAGAGAACGCTGCATTTGTGTGGCTAGATGGAAAAAAGTTGTATATCCAGTCCATCAATCCATTATTTTCACATCTTTACGAATGCATAATAGAAGCCAGACTGGCAAAACATCAAATAAACAGAGAACAACCAAGAAATAATACTGAAGCACGACCTGTATAGTTAGAATAGGAACTCAAGCTGTATACTAAATGAATTACTTTTTTCAGTTCAACTCAAACTGTGAGAGTCAAATGGAGAACACAAAATGAGAACACATACACCCATGCACACATCGCCTCTGGGTGTAATTTGCTTGGTTAGCAGACGCCTCATCAGTCAGGCTCGTAGCACAGAGCTAGCTAATTACACACACGCACGCACGCACGCACGCACACACACACACACACCGGCAAGCACATGCAAGTACACACACACACGCTTTTAAAGGCATAGTGTGTAATTGGCAGGGCTGATGTAAAATGTAAACACACAAACACCCTAGTTGTTTCTTTGTGCGTTATTTGTTTGTGCTGCATCCAATCATGTGCGTATCATATCACAGCAGTGGTGCAGCTGAAGATCAAATACATATACACATGTATATATACATATACACATATATATATATATATATATATATATTTAAGTAGATTGCTTTCGTCGGGGTCCTGATACATTGGTGGGCGGGGGGGTGATGTCTTGACCCACTCTTTGAAGCCCACTGGCCTCACGTAGGCAACGAGGGGTGAGGGGTGTCTCTGTAGGCACACGATAATGACGACGACCTTTGACCCTCTGCCATCTCGGCCCACATCATCCGGGGTAAGTAGCAGCAATCATGGCTTCATGAAATTAGGCGGAAGAGCCATTAGAGGGTGACCTTCTCCTTCTGCCTCCCTGCTTCCTTCTCAGTCTGCTGTCTCTCCTCGCACACTCCCTTCTCCGTCTCTCATATCCTCTCTCTCCCTCCCTCCCCCCCTCTCTCCCTCCCTCTCCCTCCTTGCTTGTGTTTTTCTTCTCTGTTTAGATGTCGACTCTGACCTTCACTGCTGCTGCTATAGCTCGCTGAAGACATAAAGAGTTCAGTGCGTCAGGCGAGATTCACTGGGACGTGTGTGTGCGTGTGTGTGTGTGTGTGCGTGCGCGTGTGCGTGTGTGCGCGCGTGCGTGTGTCCTCTACTTCCTCCAAAAGAGATACAGATTACAGAACAGACAGATGAGAAGGAAAGAAGGGAGAGATTTGTGTGCATTTGCGGTTGCACTGTGTATGTGTGTGTATGCATGTGCGTGTGTGTATGTGTGCGTTTCTGCATGCATGGCTTTACACATGCGCTTGTGTGTGTGTGTGTGTGTGTGTGTGTGTGTGTGTGTGTGTGTGTGTGTGTGTGTGCACACGCACAAGCGCATGCGCATAGGCATGCTCTCGGCCACATGGGGTCTGTGTCTGTGTCAGGCAGACCGGCTCAAACCAGTGTAGTATATTCTCCAGTGTACCGCCTGACAGCAGAGATACGGCAGCTTAGGACCATCAAGCAGCTGAGAATATCACGGCACCAGACACACAATCAGCACAGGGCGCAATGCAACAGAGCTGGAGGCTAAGTTAGCATAAATGCGGCCGCTATCTTAACCACTCCTAGCCACTAAACCGCCAACGCAATATCAGAGCAGATGCACAAGATCCACATGGGCTCAGAGCTCGAAACATAGCCTACGCATGTCCATAAAGACTATAGTGCATATACTGTATCTGGCTTGTTGTTCAAGCCAGCAATGTAGCCTAGACAGACAGCATGAAGGAAAACAGTAAACATGATCTAATTATCTTTAATAAATTGTTGCTCTTGCATATTGCCCGGTGTTTATGTTTGCAGGAAAAATAAGTGTGTGTGTGTTTGTGTGCGTGCGTGTGTGCGTGTGCGTGTGTGTGTACAAGGAGGGTTTCGAGCTAATGTTTGCATACAATAATCGGCGTATGACCCATTCAATCAGCTATGCTGCCAATTGCACTAACTGTAATTCACTTTGCATACAAGAGTCTGCTAAAAACGTTGCCACTGTAAAAGTAACGCCGTGAACCACTTCTGCCGATAAGTGGGGCGCACGGTGTGCAGGTGTATATGCGCAACCTTAGGGAGGAGCTTCAGTTACACACACGCACACGAGAGAGAGAAAGAGAAACAGCAGGTGTGTGTGTGTGGGGGCGGGGGTGTCCCTAGGGCTTGGTGATAAGTGGCCCATATAGCGCTAGAGATCACAGCTGTCAACAGCTCGAATGATACGTGATCGCCTCCTATGTGCAGAGACTGGCAGCACGCCACGCTCCTGTGCGTGAATGCGTGTGCACGTGTGTGTGTGCATGTGCGCGCGTGTGCATGCGGGCGTGTGTGTGTGTGTGTTTGCGTGCGTGCGTGTGTGTGTGTGTGCGCGCGTATGCGAACGATAGTGACCTGCAACCTCCCTCCACAGGTATACCGTTTGAGACACACGTGCACTCATGCACGTACACACACACACACACACACACAGCACCGTTACAAGACACGACCATGGTGTCCAACACACGGAAGTAAAGTAACAGGACAGAAAAGGGTCACAGCAGAACCATCCTATTCAGAAAAGGAGATTCGCGTTGCGTTTAGGATGTTGGAACGTTTGCTACAAGTTCAATCAACGTGAACGGCAGTGGACTGAACAGCAGGTCACAAAACAGGGAGGAGCTGGGCTGTCCATATAGGCTGTGGGTTGGACAACGCTCACACGGCTAACAACATGCAACAAAGCCATCGTTTGTGTTTTACTGCTCTAGATTGTTGTGTTTCGGCAGTGCAGATGCGCAAGACGATGGTAGAACCAGCGTGGCTCTAGAACCACTTCTGTCGGTGAATAGTGCACTGACCCAATTAAAGGATATGTCCATAATGGCTGTGTCAACATCGATTTAAGAATTTGATGCATTTTATATCAGAATGAGACGGCATACATTTAAGATATTAAGATGTAATAATGGCGAAATTTGGTAATGAGACTTAATAGTGATGATGATTCACAAATACTTTATACAAAACACCCTGGAAAATATGCAACAACACGCCACTGAGCAACACTCGCCACGCCCATTAAATGGAGAAAACGGCTTTGAACGTTGTTTTGCACGTAGTTTTGAAGGAAAATGTTCAGTGAAAACGTTAATTGAACATTCAGAACGTTCAGACCACTGAATGCACTCATACTGTTTTATATAACAAAAGTGATGTTTTATGAATTAATATATGTATTTGTTTATTTATAGGTGTCTTATGATCTACTAACTAAATGTTCCTGCAGATGTGTTCAGAGATGTGTTTTTTTAAAATAGATATAAAGAAAAAAGTGCCAAAGTCTATTTAAATTGGATTTAATCCAGTGAATTATCTCTCTCCCCCACAACAGGGAAATGAGCTGGCAACACAAGGGTGGACATGTATCTTATTTTAACACATTTGCATGAAGGGCTCTAGTTGCCTAACGACTGTGGGAAAAGGGCTGGATTTGGGCAAGAAGGGGCATGCCCAGAGCCATGATGCATGTGCAAACATGTTGTGTGCACACCTTATACTGCCATTAGTAATCATCATAACATTTTAGAAGATTTCAATAATTGACGTAATCTTCAACAAGCAAAGTCACCGAAACATTTAAATTGTAAACTTAGAATAATTAAACAAAACCAGGGCATTCATCCAATCCAACCTGATGTGGGATAACAGTGTTTTCCTGGCATGGCTCGGGTTGCCTGGTGATTGACAAGATTACGGCGATAAGCAGGTGAGGCGATGCTTCTTGGTCAGATGATTAACTTTGTTAGAAGTTGCCCAGGCAGCACATCCCCCTTAAGTGCTTCTGACCTAATCAAATATGAGCCCTGCTGGGGCCGCGGCCTGGAGATGCACTCAAGGCTGCTATGAGGCTGTGGTCTACAACAACACAGAGTGTGTGCGTGTGTGGGGGGGGGGGCTGTCCTGCCAGAACTCCTTCTCTTAATAACATCCGTCTTCATTTGATCAAACTCATGTTATCACTTCCTCTCACCTCCCTGTTAACCCCCCCTAATCAGCACACACACGCACACGCACGCACACACACACACACACACAAATATCCATGCAGAACCGGTGACACAAGTTAAAGGGGTTAAATTTGCCTGCCAGTCAAATCAAATTTGATGAGAGTACGAGAGGAAGGCAATATTTGCATACTTTGCTGGTGCTGTGTGTGTGTGTGTGTGTGTGTGTGTGTGTGTGTGTGTGCATGCCCGTTTGTGAGAGAGAAAGAGTGAAAGAGAGAGAGCAGGAGAAAACAAGCAGCTAGACTCTAGCAACGGTTTCTTAAACACTGATAGTCATGAACTCAACTAAACTTGACTAAGGAGATAACAAGTGTATGTGTGTGCGTGCGTGTGCGTGTGTATAGAGTACAGTATATAGTACATGTATAGATACATAGGCACGCACACACACATACATGTACACATAAGCAGATCAGCATGGTTGCATGACTCATTTTGTTGATGGGAAGTGTCAATACTCCCTGCCTCCCTTTGCTCCGCCCTGCTATCACCATGACAACCCTATGACTCCCCGCCCCTCCCCCCTCCCCCCTCTCCCCTCGCTCGTCTGCCGCCACTTTCTTCTCTCTGCCTTCATCTCTGGTCTCCTCTCTCTCTCTCTCTCTCTCTCTCTCTCTCTCTCTCTCTCTCTATGATATCTGTAAAGTTTCTTCTCGTCTTGCAACCGTCTTTGCCTCTCTCTCTCATATTCCCTTTCTTCATCTCTCTGCACCCTGCTCTGCTCCTTTCCTCCCTATAGCTGCCCCCCCCTCCCCCTTCCCCACCATGTGACCCCTCCCTCTCCCCGGGACCGAGGCGTCCAGCTGCGTCGCATCGCGTCACATCTCCATTACGACGCGCGCGGATCC
Organism: Amblyopsis rosae; assembly: GCA_025399935.1. NCBI lineage: Eukaryota > Metazoa > Chordata > Actinopteri > Percopsiformes > Amblyopsidae > Amblyopsis > Amblyopsis rosae. Next base: position 9,020 of record JAODTR010086795.1, on the reverse strand, counting down.
ATACGCAATGCAATTACAGATAACATGCTGGCAGCTGCCGCAATCAGCCACGGCCGCCGGCCCGGAGGGGGAATGAGCAGCCTTGGGGTGGAGGGGGAGGCCCGCCGCTAACTCCCATCTCATCTGCTAACGCGCGGCTGAAGCCGATCATTGCCGATGGGAGTCTGCGGGCGGACATGGATCCTCGGCGTGCGGAGGGCTGGTCTCCATCAAAGGCTGCGGCCGTTATCTGAGGCTGACAGCCCTGCCCCTGCTCTCTGGTCTGGGCCTACCCCACCCCCCTTCATCGCTCCTCCTCCTCCTCCCCACACACACACACACACACACACACAGCCCCATGTAGACCAGCCCCCCTCAAGCTGTACAAAGAGATCAAGGATGTGACATTTGCCGGAACGCAGACCAATTTTCATCAAGGCTCAATATGAATGAGTAAACACAGCAACCTGTTCCGCCCCGCCTGTTTGTGTGTGTGTGTGTGTGTGTGTGTGTGTGCACGTGTGTGTGCATGTATGTGTGTGTATGTGTGTGCGTGTATGTGTGTGTATGTGTGTACATGTGCGTGTGTGCGTGTGTGCGTGTGTGCATGTCCGTGTGTGTGTGTGTGTGTGCCTGCCTTTTCCCACCAGACACTGAAAGGGACCGAAGAGTATATTTATTTTATCACCCAGAGTGAATAAGCAAAACGCCATTTCCTGCAATCTCTGATCAAATAAATCATGTGGGCCATTACTGATGTCTCTTTCCACCACCGTCTCGCACAGAAGACCCAGCTGTGGCCAAAGAGCAACATTTCTTTCTTTCATTTCATTCACAAGGAACCACAAGAGAGGCTGCCCTTCTGTGCACCCATCTCCCTGCACTACATCCCAGAGACAGACCCGTAGACCCACATGCACACACGGAAGCTGGGTGACCGCTGCCTGGGGTGGAAGAAACCAATAAATAACTAAATAAATAACTCCTGCTATGGCAACAAGGCCTAAAACTACACATAAACACAAACAAGCACGCGCGCACATATCCGCATCTTTTTACATGCCCATGCAATGCCATGTAACCCAACAGCTACCGGGCAATACGGCGCGGGCTAGCTCATTGAAAACAGCGATTGAAACATGATGCTAATAGGCTAATGCCGAAACCCATGCAAAATACACAGTGGATGTATAGTGTAGTGTATGTGTATTCAACCACCGTGGACTTGGCACCCCATATGATATGAATGGTGAATAAAAGCATTTCCATTCATTTGTGCACCTCAGGTTTTAGATAAATGAAACGATCAATTTTTTTAGAACGGTGCAACATCTTCACCGCTGCGTTATTGTTATTATCACTTTTAAATCTGTATGGGTTGGTGCAAACAAAACAAACGTGTTTGCTTAAAGGTATAGCAAGTGAGAAAGCTTCTTGATATTTGAAATCAATCAAAACAAAAACACATTAGCAACACATAGCAAAACCAATGATGTCTGTGACGATGTCTGGCTATGGTAAATGGCTATGATGTCTGTGGTGGAAGTGGTCGAATGGAATTGGTCGAAAAGCTGATATGCTTAAGATGCAACTTTAAAGTGTAATATCGGTTTGCAAGCAAATGTGTCTTTTGTGAGCACAGATACTGCACAAACTAATCAACATATATTTATTTACATCATATGGAGTGCCTCCTTCACAAGGGTGTGTGTGCATCCAGGCCTTCAGGCCTCCACCCACAAACACGGGGGGGTTTGTCATAAGGGCGTGGTTCTAGAATCTGATCCAGTACTTAATGTGTTATCAACGCAGTAGGCTCACGCTAGGATACCTGACAGACAGCCTGCCGGGCTGATGACAAACAGAGCAAAGTCATAATGTCATAAAGTCACTAGTGTTTCCCGTTAGCTTGTCTATATAACAGGCTGGCCAAAACAACATTCACTCCAAGGTCATAAATAAAATAGAGTGTTTGTTTGGTCTGTCTACATGCACAGCAGGGAGCGAGAGGGACAGCGGGAGAGAAATGGAAAGACTGGAGGGATGTATTGACTGATAAACATAGGAAAATAATGACAGGACATAAGGGCAGAGTGAAATTAAAGGGGAACAAATGGGGAACAAATGCATCACTCTAATATTAATGTGAGCAACAGAAAGATAGACGGAAAGTAACGGCGAATTAAGATGGATGGTCTAGGACATGCACAGAGAAGGAAAATTACATGTAGGGCATTAGCAGACACTCTCATCCAAAGTGACTCAAGTATACGTTTGTCATTATCTGAATCATCCATCCAGCAGGCATCACGTGCATTCTATTAGAACGGTGACATCAGCAGTCATTGCTGCTTGGTTACTAGTCTCACAGCCTCTTCCGTTCATTAGCACTACGTCGCATAAGCAACTCTGTGCCGAACGTCTGATGCGTATGTAAGATCAACACTTTAACGCTCTGACTTTTAGGAAGTAATACTGTCGATATCCATTGGCTGTTCCCGTTGTCACTCACAAGTACAGTACATTCGAAATTTCCGATGCTTTATTTACTAATTTCAAATAGGGCTGGACGATATGGTCAAAATTTATATCACAATATACTTAATAATTTATAATATTTTAATCAGTAACCGTAGCCTACTACTTTGACTGATTTACAATACCTGTGAAACAGCCAGAGTCCTTTTTGGTTTTCCTCATTGCAAGTTTAACGTTCGGCGTTGGTCGTCGTGCATTGACGTTCATGCGTCAATCAAATTACCTTGCATGTCACGTAGGCGGGTACTGACGCATTTAGCCAGCGCTATGTCCTTGGTTCTCTGCAAGACTACTTATGGTTACTAGCAGACACAAGTATTCTAGTTCAGACAAATAATTAAGACCGAAGCTACTCTAGATGCCATGACTCATGTCATTTCAGGCCAAAGGCATGGTTCTATCTGTGATAGGCGTAGTCATAAATGAGTGTCACCAAATACGCTTTCTTTTTCCCCTCGATGTCTGTTCATTCTTTCTTTTTCCCCTCGATGTCTGTTCATTCTGTCCATTCATTCTTCCACCTCTCAGAACAACCCACAACATAATGGTGCAATCACCACTGCTAAAAAGGTGCCATGATAATACACCTCTCATTAACAACACAACCCAATTCCATATTTCCTTTCACTGTAAGGCCTGCAGGGTGAGGACGTTGTCTATGTGTATAATTACCTCATTAAGCGTGTTAACAATGCCTCTTCTTCCCTATCTGTTCTCTCTGTTCTCTTGAATTCTCTTGATCGTCATCATCCCTTCTAATGGCCTCCATCTGACATCTGCTCCCTTAAACAAATCTACCCTCTTTCTCTTCTCTTGTTCTCATCTTTTCCCATGGGAATGAATCCTCTTTTCTATTCCATGCCTCAAACCAATTCTCTATCGATTCCCTAGACTTAACTCAATCTCTGTTAGAGCCCCCCTTGCCCCCTGGCAGTGCAGAGAGCTTCCTTTTTCACCTCGCAGCAGCAAGTTTAAACTGAGTTCAGGCACACAATGCTGCTCTTGTGACAGTACAAAGTACAGAGTGCGAAGGTTTAGCCCCATAGACTGTACAAAGTGATGTTGCATCTGCACCAGTGAGGCAAGTTGCCTGATATTGTTTAAAAAGGTCATTTTTTAGTGAGATAAACTCATTATTCCTGTTTTGACTCTGCACTATGTTCTTGGTAACTCTGTGCCAATGTTGTTCAGCGCAAAAATCAGCTCTGGGAAATAAATAATAAAATGCATTGATAATCAAAAGATTAGGTATGCACAGGAAAGTACACACCACAAACAAAGACTCACGTAAAGTACAAAAATAATCCACATTCTACAGTAAAGCATGCGTCAATATCTCTAGGATCAATAGATTTCCGGCACACTTACAGATCAGAATTTGTGTCCTATATTGAAACAGTGTGTGCAAAGCGTTGCATGTCAGTGCCTTCTTCATTTTGCTTTGCAGTAATGCATAACAGTAGAATCAAGGCCACCTCAGCAACTACACATGTAAAAGTAGAAACAAGATAAAACTCTACATGTAGATCACACTGTTGGAGTGGGCCGGAGAATAGAATGACTCCACGCCATATAAAGTACTGCATAGCTCAACAGTAATTTATTGAAATGTATTCGAGCACCTCTTCATTCTGACAGGCAAAGAGGCTGAGAGATCGGGCGGGGCCCACTTCAGTCCACAGCGAAGCAGCAGAATGCTAAAAGCTTCCGGGCTTCAGGAAAACAAAGGAGGTGAGAAAATGACTTCATGACTGCTATGAATTATACTTCATAACGCAACAATAGGAGCTCCTCCGATAACGGTTGGGGCTCCTGCCCTTTGCCCGTTCTCTCCTGATCCCTCCCTACCCTTAATCCTCACTCCATTCTCTCCCTTTCCTTTTCGCTGCACTTGTGTTTCTCCCCCGCCGTCGCTAATCAATTCCCCTTTTTCTCTTCCTCGCCACTATGTCTTCTCTCTCACCATGCCTCTTACCCTAGTTTACCCTTCGCCCGCTTGTCTTCAGCGTGCGTGAGAGTGTGTGTGTGCGTTTTGGTGTGTGTAGTGTATAATAGGATGGCACAGTAGGTGAGATTAAATTTGCATGGTCTACGGGGATTACATCCCACTCCAGACCTGATCCCCTCCCACTCGGTGTAATCCAGTCCTAATGAATATATCATGGCTGACACAGCAGATAAACCGTAAGCAGAAAAGCAGTCACAGCAGCACCGCAGAGGCGCAATAATGCCAGGCCTGTTTGCATGGGGGTATAGGCCACACAGAACGTATTGTGTTGTGAGTTGCGTGTGAGTGCGTGCCGGTGCTTAGAAAGCATTCACGGCTCACACCCCATCTATTGCAGTTAGGGCTGATTTGTGTGGAGCGGAGGTAATGATGTGGAAGGTTTACTGAAGCAAAAGAAGAGGGGGGGAAAAATCAATATACCAGTTATGCCCACTTCATAATGTCGTCCCTGCAGATGCACCGACGACGCGATCGAACCTCACGCCACTATGCAACTGTTTCACATTGGGAGCCAGTCATTCGCGTCGGCCATCCAATGTCAAACAGTCGTTCTGGATTCAGCACACTAAGTGAGATGCCTCAGTGAGTTCAAAAGACAGCTCGTCCCCTGACTCCTGTCTACCTCTGTGTCTCAGACACACCCGTGCAACACTGTCAACTGCCAGTGGAATATACAAACAGCAGGATATAAACATGGCCCACGAAAAGAACAAGTTTTAGATGAGTTCCTGGAAATCCAGCTCCTAGATTTGTGAATGTAATATTACCCAAGCAATGGATTATATACTTTAGGTTGGCAGCCACTGGGATACTTGAGGCATTCTTAAAAGTATTTTAAGATTTTGAAAGAATTTAATTACACTGTTTTCTCTCTCTCTCTCTTTTTTAGGGGCCTGCTGTATGTTATAATGTAGGTTTTACCCAAGTAAAGATGGTAAAAAATGTATAATATTATATATATATATATATATATATATATATATATTGGTGCAGCAAAATGATGGACCAAAGGTTCTCTGTCCAGGCCAAATATTTCTGGTGACTGTACCGTTTATTCATTGGTCACTCATGGTGTCACCCATCCATGTGTCACCCATCCATGTGCCCACGCATGTGTGGGCTTAAGCATGTGCACAGTCAGACTCAGAAGCCCCCCCCCAGTACATTTCACAACACACAAAGCAGGAAGGAACCCCACTGCACAGAGGGTCAATTGAGTCTAATATTACCACTAAAATAAAGCCTCTTTGACAGAGTTGACTTGAAATGGGGGATTCTGCCCGTGCTCAGACAAAGACATGACTTTGTCGGGAAAAGCAGGATGGAAACAATCAAGATCTCTGAAGGATGAAGGGGAGATCAGATTGGGAGCTTCTTCTCGTCTTTATTCATGGGATAGCAGAATTCAGCAGCAAGCTAATTGCCTACAAGATTCCCATTTTATTGCTCTTCACAGAAGTTGTGGTATTTTGGTACATTTTAAGCATCTGCTTTGACACCTGTGCCCCCCCCCAAAATGTGATGTACTAATTGGATTGCTATTCATTTCTCATACTGCTTTATGTGGTACAGCTACAGTACAGTACAGATGTTCCACTCTTGTAAATGTAAGAGCCAGCCACACATTGATGTCTAAAGGGAACTCAACTAAATGAATGTGTCCCATTTATACCCTCCCACTGGTGTCGAAAGCAGTAATGAAGTAATTCACTCTGTCAAATTAATTCATGTATATCTCTGTTTGTGCCCTCTCTCCATCACGGATTCAAATGAATCATTTTTCATTTGTTTGTTGAAGGGGCTTCTTTCTGGGACAAGAATCTCAGTCAATATTTTGATTAAAGTGGCAGAGAGGGGGGACGTGTACGAACACAGTGAGACAGAGAGGAAGGAGAAGGCAATGGGGAAGCGAGACAGGCATGGTGCGGACCGTCTGGCTAGACGGGTTCGCTCCACCGTTTCTGAAGAGACGAGAGCGAGCTCTAATCCAACACTGAGACACAACAGAGTTCAGGACCTTTCTCCGACAGACCTCAGGACATTGTCTCATTAGGGCTGAGGTCTTCAGCGTTGTTCAGGCCACGGACACCTTAGCTGATATCAACATGGCACATGTTGGCACACCTTGTGCCATGTTGATATCAGCGCACGATCAGGTGCACGATATTGATCAAATGTGACATTGAGATAATGATGATGAAAATGTCAATATTGATATTCATTTCGATATTTTTTAGACATAAGTAAAAGCACAAAGGATATGGGAAAATTAATTCATGTATATTCATAACATATCAAAACAACACATTTTCAACTGACAGTCACATTGGACTGGTACAACAGCAGTAATTCCAAGCTACCAAGGATGCATTCTTGTTGACCACTAATGTTTCCTCTTCCATCTCTATTATGTCATTAGCTTTCTCACCCATACTTATTTTATTTCTGTCTAAATCAAACACAACTAAGTCAAACAGCCAATGGATGCATCTCTCCACTAGATAAACTGAATATTGCACTTCTATGTGATATTGTGCAAAGTGCGATAACTGAGTCGACATATTGTGCAACCCTTCCCCCTATCAGATATTGTAGAAAATATTTAGTTGCTGGGCCAAAAATAATGTTTAGGGTAGCCTATGTATAAGAGTAGGCTACCTTATAATGGTATATAGCCTTCTGTATACAAAGCAAATCCATTAAAATATGTATTGACAGATCCATACAGTATGTTTATATATTGTATTTATGTTCTTTTATATTTTTGACATTTTAAAATTTTGGAATAAAATACTTTTGGAATAAAATAATTTGGAGGACCCCCCGGCAGTACCTCTGAGTGCCCCCTGGGGGATCATGGACCGCCTGTTGAAGATCTCGGCATTAGTCTTCACCTCTCCTCCATCTCCATCCTCTCTGTCCCTGCTGTCGTCTAAATCAAACCTTTATGCTTCTCTCCATACCCGCCTGATTTCATCTGCACCCCCCACCCATTCTCTATAATCATGTAACGGCGGTAGACCTGCTGATCCATCTGACCCTTCGCTTTTAAATCACCGCAATGTATTCTCCAGCCCGCCCCGACAAGATGTCTAACACAATGACCCCCCCATACACACACACTTGACTCTTAACTCCCTCCCATCTGCACGTTCTAAATCAAACAGCCTAGCCGAGCAGCAAACAGCGAGGAGCCGCTTTCCATCTCAACAGCATTCTCAGGACTCACAAGGACGTGCACACACACTCACGCGCACGCACACACACACATACACGCACACACACACAGAAACAAACTCTCTTTGAATTCAAGCCTCGCGAGTTTACAACTTTTTCCGCTGCTATTCTCCACAGACGGATAAAAGACTACAGAGAGGCAGAGAGATGAAACGGTTGTTGTTTACACTTTATTCCCCTCTTTAACCCTTATTTTCCCTGCCTGGTCGGCTCCAGCGGTGGACTCCCTGGGTAGTGGCAGGCATGCAGGCAGGCAGGCAGGCGTGGTGTTTGATCAGCGGCAGGCCGAGGCCAGGAAGACTACTCTGCACACGAGGCTTAATGCCCCCGCCGTACTGCAACAGGATGCGAGAACAAGAAACTAAATGGCCTTTATGTGTGCATAGGCACGCATAGGTGTGTGCGCACGTTTGCTTGCACTACACAGAGGTTGAGCACACAACTCTAGTCAGGGTCCCTTTACAAGCGTGTTAGCATAACGTGTTAGCATAACATGTTTATTATAGCGAGCGACGAAAGATGCTAAAAATCATATTACAGTTTGGCTGCTGTCTGAATGTATATTGTAATGATAAACTGTAATACAGTATGTAATAAGAGACGAGCCCGAGCGCTCGTGTGTGTGTGCGCGGCACAGCGCTGACTGGCATCGGAGGCTATGAGAGGTGGCCAACTCAGCCCCGGTGCCTCCTAACTGGCAGATTGGGAACGCGTAGCTTCCCGTCTTCCCACCTAAACCAGGCTGGAAGCAGGCCAGTCCCTGTCTGCAGGAGCTGGGGAAAACTAATCATGCACACCATAAATGTGTGAGCGTAAGGATGTGGAGCTCCACCTCTGTTTTAGTCACAGCAGTGAAAATGGGACTATTCGCTCCTTTTCCCTGCATCCTCGTGACCATGGCCTTTCTTCTGTAACATGACACCACCTTCCCTTCATGAGTATATGAATGATAAATATGATATTTTAACGTTTCCTCTGCCGCCCTGGCTAGCAAGCTCTCTGTGCCGCTGCAATACCAACAGTTTGGCATTAGGCAGTATGATAATCTGGCCAGGACCGGGGTCTCTGGGGTCTTTCTGTCACAGTGCACACCCACACACAGTCACACACACACACACAAGAACGTGCACGCACACACAGACACCTACACTCTTCAGCAGTGGTTATATCATGATCTATTGTGTGTTGTGTGTGTGTTAATTAACACAGTTTATTATTATTATTATTATTATTAGTTTAGTTTATTTGTGTGTGTGTG
>JAODTR010086784.1:0-14307 GCA_025399935.1 Amblyopsis rosae | reverse complement strand
CTCTCTCTCTCTCTCTCTCTCTCTCTCTCTCTCTCTCTCTCTCTCTCTCTCTCTCTCTCTCTCTCTCTCTCTGTGCTCAATTGCCAAAGTTGAAAATTCAGCCTGCCTGCAAGCGGTGCGCCGAGCAGGCTTATGTTTTGTCCCGCTTTACCGTGAAACGGGTCGATTCACCCAATCTGCCTTCAACCTCAACGGTCGCTTCTTCTAACTTGGTTTTCGGCTACTTTCAAGATGTCACAACAAGAGAAGAGTGTTCGGCATAAAAAGCTGGTAGGTGTCTGAAACCCCTCCCTCCGTACATAGAGATGTCTGGCGCTGTGTTAATAGCAGGTATTAGAGCAGCTTCCAACACGTTGGACAGAATAAAAGCGCTGGGATTCGAACCGGAAAACGGGAATAGGCCATCGTAATTTCAATAAGATGTGTTTAATGGACCCCTGTCAAGCGCGAATGAACATGTTAGAGGTAGGTAGCATTTGTGATACTCCAAATGGAATGCGCAAAACTTGCTGTTGGGGATCAATGGGTCGGGCTTGTGTTGTTGGAATAATTGATCCGGTCAACTATAGCTTATAAACCGCGACTATTTCTAATAGTGATAGCTTACATCTACAATTATTGTTGTTCCGAGTAGCCTATTTCTTATTTTGATATGCGATCTTCGTATAGGCAGCATATATGATGGTGCGTTCGGCAACGCATTTCGCACGTTGTCCATGTTGTGACGTTTTTGTCAATTGTCCAAACATTTTCCGATTAGGCTATAGGCATATATATATGCTGTGATATGGTTTTTCTGGATACATATGAAATCATGTGTCATTGCTAGGTTAAAATAAAACTTTTGGGTTGTAACTTGTAACTACTCGAACTTAATGACAATAGCATCGATTGGCTACATATGTGCTGACGTGATCAGAAACTAGCCTGGTTTACATCAAGGAATATGTTCTATTTTAAACTTGACATGAAGTAAAATAAGTAGTAAACAATTGTGAAGTTCACAGAAAAGTGGCACCAGTCAAACGCAATGCCCCAAAAATGTATTTTCATCTCAGCGGTCAATATCAGTGTTGTTGAAGGTCATCATCTTGTTTTGTACATCTGTCAGTGCCGGGTGCTGAATGTCCTCCTTGTCATACGGTGTGGCTTGAACATAGGCTACGTTATTGAACTGCAAGAGAAACGGTTTTGTCCAGTACAGTTACAGGTGACATGGTGATTGCGGGAAGGGACTTGTTTTTGACCGAATCTCTCCGCAAATCGCCCAGTTGTTTGACACTTCTCACTACCACTTCTGACCAGCTTCAATCCCTCACACACGCTCTCCCTTTACAGCATTTTATAGTTGAGTACAACGCGCTAAATTGTCCTAACAGAGCCATATGCGACCAGGGAGCCCGGTTCTCTTCTTCTGAACCTGCGAACTGTGCGTGTTGTAGGTAGGTAACCTGTACACTAGCTCCAGGTCCTGCTCTGGCCGGCGCTGTGCACAATATGGCACATTTGCGCTTGCTGTAGCGTACGGTATGTCTCGCCATGGGCAGGGTCCTTGCGCTGCGGCGTGGTATTTCTCATTGGCGGGGGCGGGACATATGTTTTTCCCAGACTAAATACCGCAAGGCTGGCTTTAGGGTGAATTCCCATTGTGTCTGCATGCGTGTCCTCTCTCTGTCAGTCTGTGCATCTATCATGTCACGGTTTCTTTCCTTCTCTCTCTCTCTCTCGCTCTCTCTCTCTCTCTCTCTCTCTTGTCCTGTCTCTCTCTCTCTTGTCCTGTCTCTAAGGGACAATGGGCGCCTTGACTGCATTCCATGGCCCAGAGGCAGGTTAGGTTTTGTCTGCTATTAACCTATTTTTATTTAAACTTTTGTGGTTTAAAACCTTGGCTGTTTACCAGGGACAGCCAGGGGATTTAGAAAACGCTGGCGCTTAAATATATCACGTCCTGCAGTGGAATTGTGCTTTGTGTCGTTTCGAGGGTTTTAACAAAGCTGATTGAATTTAACCATGAGTGTAAGAGACATCAATGTGGTGCGTTATGACAAGCATGTGAACTTATTTTAATGTTTCACATATGAGTTGGCTTCCACAAAGGCCTCAGATATTTGTGTATAGTATGAATGTGTGACGGAGCCCGTCCCTCCCGGGACGCAAACCCTTCTCCCACAAATTAGAGAGTGAACGCCTTAGCAAGGGATGCTTAAACCCAAGGGCCATAGCGTCTGTCACCAGAGCATCCAAGAGGTATGGAGAGTGAGGTTTACATAACTTACTGCACAGTGCTACGGGCTGGTTACATGTGTGTGCCCATATAATTGATTGATTGATTGATTTAGCTTTTTACACTCTGTGTGTGTGTGCGTTGAGTTGAATTAGTCCTTTATTTCTCCATAAAGAATACAGATAACAAACAGCCAACATACTTGTTTGGCGGAGCATGCTTGTCATAAATTAACAGTGCGAGGAGCAGCTCTCCGGATGGTAACACTTTTGTGTTAAACGCGCCGTTGGTTCTCAATGTTTTGCTATTAGTTACTGTGACGCGCTGAAATGTGTTGAGATTATAGCACTAATAACAGAGGGGGCGAGCTTTACTCTAATTATTGGTACCACACTAATGTTTTGGCAGCACTGAAGTGCTCATAAACCCAGTAAAGAATGACTCTGGGGGTGCTATTGTACACACCTGGTATCACAATTGCATGTGACGCTTTCTTTGTGGTGTATATATAGTACATTGGTTTCTAATTAACCAAGTAAGTGTGCCATGTCATGGTTTATTGAAAATTATAGAGCGTTATTGCACCTGTTTGCTGTATTAAAAATAGCAGATATTTCCACTCCAATCTCCATTACAAATTAATATATAAATAACACTGCCTTCTTGTTCAGATGAAAAGACGTGCTTTCCCTTCCACGCAACAGATAATCCCACTTCAAATCAGATCTAAGATGCATTATGATCTTTCAAGGCTTGGAAAGGTTTTCTGAAAATTGACTTAATGCCCGAAGCGATTACTACGGATTCCACGCAGAAGTGAAGTGATTGTTGCTTCATGGCCCAAACTGTGCAGTTTGAGTATCCAACTTTTATACTGGAGAATGATTTTCCTGTTTTCTATCAGATGCTTTTATTTAATACATCTTATTTAAAGGAGCGCCTTTCATAGCACCCATAATCACTTTAAAAATAAAACAAAATACAATTCACAAAAGATTAATCACAGTATATTCATATAATATCAATCAAGTAACAATGTCACAGTGAATATGACAATTTAATGTAGATATTACCCAGCTAACAAGGAATGTAACAGACATTTTGTGAGGTACCAGAGAGGTACTAAATGTTTGGGTCATTATATGGACATTCATAACATTTAATTACTTTACATTATGCAGGCCTCTTAGTTTCCCTCCATCAGGTCACAATACATCTCGGTCCACATCGTACCTCCCAGCATGTATGTACCCTTCCCTGAGTGTTAGAGCAAGCAGGAATTGCCGTCTCCATAGGCAACGTACTTGGCCTGACAGACAAGGGCTGTGTTCCGGAGGTGGCAAAATGGAAGGGGGCCAAAGGGGGAAATCCAATTGCATTTATCATTATTACAACAAAGGTTAAATTAGTCACGTGTGTGAGTGTAGTGAACAGTATTTGTGCAAGCACTGGCAAATATAGTGGTAATAGGCCTATATTGCACAGAAATGGAGTGGATGCAACATACTAGGGTATTTTAGCAAGCAATCAAAATTGATTTATATAGCACTTTAAAATTACAAAAAGTTGTCACAAAGTGCTGTACAGAAAATTAAATATAATGCATAAAATGTAAAACAATGAAATTTCACTTAGAGTGAAATACAAGTCTGCGTGGGTTTCCTCCGGGTGCTCCAGTTTCCCCCAGTATCAAAAACATGTTAGGTTTACCCTCCAGTCAGTGCTGTTGACCAGAGACACTGGCCTCAATCTGGAGTCGGTCCCCGGGCGCTGCACACCGGCTGCCCACCGGCTGCCCACCGCTCCCTTGAGGGATGGGTTAAATGCAGAGAACAAATTTCGCTACATGTACTGTATGTGACAATAAAAGCACCTTTACCTTTACACAGTTTATTCACGGGTGCAGGAGACATTTCCCGCTCAATGGCGGACCAATCAAATGGCATGAACGTTCCATAGGAAATATTTCAGCGTAACCGTTTGGGCTCCACACAGGTTAGATGTGGTGTGTTCCCACAATGCATTGCTTCTTGCTCCGCAGACACACCCTCATACACAGACAGGAGCATTTCAATTTGAGGAAATTGAGGTTCTACTAAGACATTGGTTACATTAGACATCTGACAGCTGAGCATCAACCATAAAGGTTGTTTGGTCGTGATAGTGAATAGTTTAGCATATTTGATAGGAACACACCCTCATAGTAGTTAGAACATGTATTCAGGCCAGTGCAGATCATTTTCACCCAACTGGACAATTGGCAGCTATAGCTATTGGAGTAGGACACATCTTCTAGAAACTATTGTGCATTTTCATTTTCAATACATAGAATATTGGAAATGTTGCTGCCCTGATACCGCGACTCGACTCTGGATAAGCAGATGAAGATGGATGGATGGATGCTGCCCTGATACTTTTAAAATTGTCTTTAAAACAAACTTGACTTTTGTGTGCCTAATCTTTCATGTATAGTCCGCCATAACTCCAAACAAAATGGCGGCTGCAGTCTGACCTTTGGAAGGTCATGCACTCTAGCCAAACAATTGGAGAATGCAAGCACTTGGCTACTAGATTGTGGTGTCAGTGTTGTGCTTCGCTGTTTACTAGCTGTCATAACAGTCCCGCAACCTCCTCATGAATGTTTCCTTCTCGGGTGTCTGCGCCGACTCGGAAGGTATCTGAAAGAGACGTCCACGCTCGAGCATGCGCCCGTGCGTGCAGCACGCACATTCGCGATTACATTATGCTAATAAACCTGTCGCTAGACGACTCCCAGACGCTTTTCCACGCCTTGGTGTAGTTCTATCTTAAAGCATCGTGATGGATCTTTATTCTGTACTACAAATGTATAACAACACGGGATGTCGTCGCAAGAGCTCTACAAGGTCATGTCTTCCACAAGATGGAATTTGGGTGGGCAGGTCAGATGGCTAACTGGCGGGAGAACGGAAAGCATGTCCAGGTCCAAGCCCGGTAGGCCAGATGCTTACATTTGACAGTCTGCAGGCAGAGTGCCCAGCTGCTCTCACGAGCTCCAGAACCAGCCGGTCTGGGGTTCGAGAGCTCCCCCAACTGGGAAGATGAGGAACAAGGGCAGGAACAAAAGCTCCGCAAAACATCAAGACCAGAATAAACAAACGGAGCAAAGAACGCTGGCGGAGGCTCGTGGCACGTACGCCTCGGGCGTTTTCATCTGCATGTTCCCGTTCCGTTTGTTTGGGTCTTGTTTGTGTCACCTTGTAGAGTGCAACCTCTTCCAGTGAAGATTAATGAGAGGGTTTTATACAAACGGCATGGATCACAGATGGAATGTGACTAGTTGGTAAATAAGCACTGTGTGGCACGGAGCATGTGTGTGACAGATGACAAGCCTTGCCCAAGCCAGATATCTCTCTCTCTCTCTCTCTCTCTCTCTCTCTCTCTCTCTCTCGTTTACAACAACAGGTGAATTGTTTCATTTTGCCTGTGATAAAGGCGGACCGGCATGAAAATTTAGTTGCCAGGACATGACGATACCAGAAAGCATATCTCATTGACCAGGTCTGCAATACTATTCTTTGGGCAGAATATTGGCTGCAGTAAATTACAGTATATTGATTGAATGCCAGGGAAAACAATATGTTATCTACTGTACTGTCATATTTGCCATATAACACCACCAAGAACGTGTTTTTCTAAATAGATATGTGCCGGTGTTTGGAATAATAGTTGTTGTGACTGAAACCAGTGTTACAAATCAGTGGAAAAAAGTTTTGCAAAAATTACTCACTAAACACTGATTTGCACTGGTATTCTTCCCCTCCCACACCTGAGTGATAATCACTCACACACTAAGCACACACGCACACACACTCACGTGCACACCCTCTTGTATAATTGTGTTTCAAGCATAAACAATTAAAGGCAGGGTCAGTTATTCTCTTGCTAACTTGCTACGCTTGCTAACTCAAATCAAAGCAATATCCCTCCGCAGCGCCACATCACACATTCAAATGCATTGTGAAGTAATGCGGCTTTGTTAATCTTTACTTTACCAGGAAGTCCCATTGAGATCAAAAAACAGTTGTTCCTATGTATGTTCCTAATTACGGAGCCAGGGCTGCATAGAAGTATCAGATTTTTTCTGCTCGCACAGAGAACGGTAAGATAGCAAAATGCGAGGAGATATTTGTTGAATTTGACAAAAACCATTAGCTTACATTCACAGTTGGCTTGCAATAGCTGACTGTACCTTTAAATGTTGGTGGTGTCGCGGGGATGGGGGTGGGGGGGTATTACACAATGTTAACACGAGGAATGTAAGAGAACAACCTCCAAATGAAACGGCGCTATGGGACTGAGAGCTGAGCCTGCCAAACAGGGTGGGTGGGAGGAGCGTACCCCACCCCAGGCCCACGACAGCTGCTGCTGCGCCAACCCCCCCACCTGGCTTGTTAGCAGCCAGCTGCCTGCATGTATTCCCTCGCAGTCGCCGCGTGCATCCCATGATCTCACCTGCTGGCTCCAGAAGCCAGAGAGTAGGGGGGGGGGGAAGGATCTGCCATTAAGGAGACCACCCGAGAAAGCCGCCTCATGGAGACTACAGTGTCTCACGCCCCCCCCCCCGTCTCTTGGACGGAGGTGATAGATGGGGCAATCTTTTTTTCTTTTTTAGGATGCAGGAAGGGGTTTATAATACTGATAAGTGCGCGCAAAGCACTAGATTGGAAGTAGGGCTGGGCGATATGGACTAAAAATACCGACACACTATATATATCGCTATTTTCTATAAAGTGGGTTAAATGTTCAGGAGGATAAAAAATTTTTTGCAACTTAATTTGAAAAACCGATCTTCGTTGTCAATTAAATGGTTGTCGCGGGCGGGATAGAAAGACATTGTTTTCTTTACATTTATGTAACAAGGATACTGTTTGACCTATCCATGATGTGTAAAAACCGACGTATTTGAAATCTGTATTGGACGATTTTGCAGACTGAATAATCCAGATCGGTGCATCCCTAATAGGAACACAAACAAATTGGTGCAGACCACACGCAACAACAATATCATAGCCTTGACAATGTGTTTCCAATGTGTGGGTCGGAGATTCTGAGGGCATTGAAGGGAGAGGTGTATTTGTTTTGATCGAGTTACTTCAAATATAACAAGATACCTTAAGGTCAATAGGTCATCATTTTTAATTGTTTCAGTGCATGTGTACAGTATGTGTATTTCATATTAACTAATAACAAAGTCATTGTCAAAACAAAAGGCACTCTAGTTTCTTATATGTACATTTACAATACAGTATATGCTTCTTTTTTAATTATTTTATCTATCTTCACACCAAATGGAGACAGTAGTTGTTCCCCAGATGGCAATGGTGAAATCAGGACACATTCACACACAAATGCATTATGCAGGAAGCGTGTAACATGAAGCACTGCTAGAACTAGAACTGGTTCCAGTCATTTTGAAGTGGCTGCACATTCAAGTACTGTGGAATATGCAGTGCTGTATGTGCAGGTGCACACTTGGGCTGCGCTGGTGCTGCAGATAAATGTGGCTTCCCTCTTTCTCAGTGTGATGCAGCATGAAGTCACGTGTCTGCACAAACATCACATTCATTTAGGCCTCTACCTGCATGAGATGTTTGTTTGTTGCACCCATCTGACAAACACATAGGCTACTGTAAACACACACAAGGCCTTCCCCAAACATCCATTTTGCTATAAAGACTGCTATCGTGGTATTTTGTAGTGAAGCTTACTAACATGTGAAGAAAGTTACCTGTATCTGCAATTTAAACATTTCATTGTATTCTTTCCATGACTTTTAATCACAAGCTCGTATATAGAAACGCATGCACATGGACTGCTGGACGATTTTGGAGAAATGTCGAATTGCGTTTTTTTCTGACAGATATTGCGACTGCGATTTGATTTGCAATTTAAAAAAAATAAAAATTAGCGATTTAGCAGGCACTAGTGTATTCTCATTAGACTACTCTTCTCAGTAAAATAGCAGGCTAGGACGCTACGTGTCTTACTTTCTCAAACAATGCGTCTTGTGAACCAGACGCTGGCCGCCTCTCTCACCCAGCATGTCGATTTGGCTTGCACAGCAGCGTGCTAATAGGGTCCCTGTCGCCAACGCCCTCGGAAACAACCACTACAGTTGGTGTGGTGTCTGTTCTCCACTCTTTGCATTTCTTTGGGATTACCCAAAAGGTTCCGACCTTGGCTCTAGCTCGGCGGAGGCAATTTCTCAGCAGAACTTCCACGAATGTTTTTCCGTACGTTTCACGTGTTGTTGTTGGTGGGCGTGTACGTACCATGGATATATAGTCATCCTGTATTTCAGAGCATGACTGGTAGGCCTAAAAGAGCACCGCGCTGAATAGTTAGAATTCGAGAACGGCGTGTAAATGCAACCATTGAAGCTACAAAAAGAACTGTCAGATGCGCATATAAATTGCATGCCTTGCCATTAGCTAATCACCTTGTTTCAAATCGCAATTTCAGTTAGAAAACTATTAATCGTTCAGCCCTAACACACACACGCCCGCACACACACAGACATTACTGTGCCCTCAATGCTCATAAAAATGGTATTCCTCGATTGGCAGCACTCTCTGGAAATGTTTACAATAATAATAAATGACATTTTCATAAGGACACTGTACAACATAGTTCAATCAAAAAGCATTAATTATATAATAAAACCAGAGCTAAATTAAAACCTGGCTAAGCCATTGGAAAAGCTAGCCTGAACAGATCAGGCTGTAGTCTGTTTTTAAAAATGATTAAAGAGTTTGAGTTGCGGGTTTCAGCAGGGAGAGAGTTCCACAGTTTAGGGGCAGCAACACAACAGATCCCATCACAGTAATTTGCATCATTTCATATGCCTTTAAATCCTAGTATGCCTTCTGAACTGTTAGTAAATGATAATAATAGAAAAAGTCAGCCCAGCTTGTTGGTTGCCTGGAATATGAAATCTCTGCTAATGTAGGTCTACAGTCATCACATGCCAACCACAATGAGAGGAGCATGTTGCTGCTAAGCCCTTTAACTCAACTCCTTTACTGAGTCTCTTGGTTCGGTTCAATATTGCTCTGGCGGTAGGCATTGTTAACCTTCACAATGATTCTCGTCGGCACGGCAGAGCCCGAGGGAATAGCTATTTTGAAAACGCAGCGGCGCGGGGGCAGCTATTGTTTAACTAACGAGCTATTGATTTGTGTCGGCTTTTGGTTGCACGGCGAGGGTTAGGGGGGAGTGTGGTGTTTTTTTTTTATTATTTATTATTCTGCAGCACACATAGACATTATTTAAAATGTTCCAGAAAGGCAGCGGCAGCAGCTCTATTAACTTGAAGTGGGTCCAGTCACATTCACGTTTTCCAAACGCATTATACAGTACTATGTCTATGTTTACACTGTAGTGTTTTCACTAGCAAGGTAATGACGTGCGAGGCGATGGAAGTGAGTCAGTTAAGCACCTGTTGAATTCGCTCACAGTGACACTTTTGACCACGTTTACATCGTTTCCTGATATTTCCTGGCTTTTTTCTGTTCTTTATTGGATAGGACAGTGGGGAAAGACTAGCCTGAAGACTTATCTGATTCACGAGGCTTAGTCAAACTGAAGCTCGCGAGACCATCGGGATCTTGCAAGCTTCAGATTGACTTTGCCTCGAGAATCTGTCTACGGAGCTTGGAAATCATTGTGTTTCAGGCCGGTAAACCTAGCATGTGGCTAATCAGCGTCGTACTGTTAGCTACGGGCGTGGTTTAGGTGGGACTAAGATGACTTGAAAACAACAGTGGTGGGTCCTTTAGAGGTTAATGTTTTTTGCAATGGAAAATACGTTTTCACTTTTCTCCCGGCTTTACCACTGCAAGAGTGGATTTAACAACAAACTCTGCTGGGATATCTTTGAAAGCGTCTGCCCTTTTGAAACCGTTTCAATGGACGGCTCCCCAGATGGATGTTTCTAACAGACACATATATCTGGCGTGTCATGTTAGGGAAAGACAGGAAATGAGCGGCAGAGAGATACTGGGAAGGATTCAAACCCCGTTCTCCCAGAGCACTAAGGCCCATCTGTGCAAGGAGTTATTTCGTGGGTCACAGCTCAACCCTATTCCTGATAGTTTTCTGTGTCTTATAGACACACATATTGGCATTAACATGAATGGAACTGTCAGTTACGCACATGTTGAATCCGCTCACAGGACAACCTTGGCCATGTTTACATTGTTTCCTGACCTGCCACCTTTTGTGACGGTTGCTGAAAGCCTCTTCTGTCCCGTATTTGCCGTTTGAGAGTGCGGCGATGTGGCCGCCTCTCTTCCACAATACACATGCTCTAGTTTGCCTGACGCCTTTCGACTGGCCCTCACGCTCCACCTCGCACCGCATCCATCCTGCCATGTATTGTCATGTCTGGGAGACATAAACCACCCGCTCTCCACATCGCTCTCCAGGCGCTACATAAACAGCAGGAAGCACGCAGACCTGCTCGAGGGTCCGGCGGGCCGGTCAAAGCGCCGGGCCAAGAAAAACAATGCCTCCCCTGCCCCCGTCCCCTCTCCGATGGGAAATGCCAAACATCACAGCGCAACATAAATAGAAAGCTCTGATTTTATAATAACGGAAAGCTAGACTGAGGACAGCCCCACGCCCCTCTTTCTCTCCACCACCCACCGCTACGCGATCTTAATGTCTCCCTTTTGTTGCCATCTATTTACAGGCTGCTTTCTCCCATAACCTCCCTTCCTGTACGCACTCAGATTCTCACCCTAGCTCTCTGTATCCGAGTGTTCCTGCCCTAAACCCCCTCCCCTCCTCACACGCACACACACCTACCTACACACAAACACACACACACTCTTGCATTCTTGGTCTCATGAGTAACAGTAACATAGTAATACTCTGCAAACACCTGTTGCTTTATTGATGGCAGCATCTGCTATATCGTACAAGTCTGGAGCAGCCGTCATGCTTGTATTGTATTAACATTGAATGTTATTAAGGGGAAGCGAGTGAATGTTGTAAGATTGTAATCTGTAGCGCTAGCTTAGCATACTTGATGTATCTTATTTTAGCCAAGGAGTACAGCAAAATATATATTGGAACAGTTTATTTTAAAGTGTTTAAATCAACTTTAAAAATGTGCTGGCTGGCTGGAGTGGTGCATTGTGGGTATTAACTGGGTTACTGCAGTTTACCTTGGGGAAAACCTGCCCACTACATCTAATCATAGGCAATAATCTTCGCAACACACGTTATACTACAGCGTGCGACCCGAGGTGCTGGAAGACACTGCTACATACCGTAATAGGGCAGCCGCACCAGGATCCAACTCAAATTAAAAATATTGAATTGGCGATTTCATTTAGTCAATTTAAACATTTTGCTTTCTCCCAGAGCTCGACTCATAGAGTGTGTGCTCTCCAAAACGAGGTTAGTTGCTCTGCCTCTCCTTAATAAGGTTAGTGGGGATTCAGCCAAGACAACTGCAAGAAGTCTTTCATCTGCACTATCTTTTGTATTAGAAAATAAATGTATTACCCTGGGCTTGGTGGGTTGAGCGGGCAGCTTGGAAGATTGAGTCCAGGCGTCTAGCATGGGTCGAATTAGACCACAGTTCCTAAGGTGATCCAGACAGATCTCACACACACATATTGGTTATTTAATGTAGTGAACTGCTTTATCATTTTAAAGACGGCAAGCTTTCAAATCCTGATTTCTGATAGTGTTACAGTACACCATTTGTATAGGATTATTTCCTCCATGGCAAATGATCAGAGTCAAAGGAACTGTAAGACCACAGTATTGAATCAGGCCCATCCATAATCAATATCAAAGGCACGGACGACGTAATTATTTGCAAATGCTCTTCGACGGGCTATTGATAAGGGGGTTGGATCCTCAATATTGCTTTGCAAAGCAAACTAATCAAATTCACAGTTGTCGTAGACCTCTTATTACGCTCTGCCAAGTTTTCCGGACCATATCGTCAATCTTCATATAGAGGGAGATTGTTTTCTTGACAAGCTTTCCAGACTGATATAGATCTACCAGGCAAGGAATGCAGTTTTGCCGCTGAAAAGATCTTGCACATGGAACCTTAATCTGGCATTTAAATGGTGCATAGATTGCTTTTTCATGGATTGTGGATACATTTGCATATTTATAGGCAATTCCGGTAAAAGGTAAGCCATTAACTTGGCCCTTATGCTTTTGTATGCATGCAAATATGCAAGGTACGCACTGCATATATGCATCTATACTACCACGAGATGGGAATCTAAACAAATGTGAATCTGAATTGGGTGTCACCTGTCAACAAGCAGGGATCATCTTGTTATTTGACATGGTTAAAGATTCAGAACCGTATCTGGGGGGAAAATCATGTCAAGATGTTAGTTGTTTTTGATGACGTTTGACTTTTTTTCATGACAGTTGATTATCAGCACTGACTTAAAAAATAGGGTCACTGCCACAATGTTTGTCAAAACGCCATTTCTTTAAGAGCAGACTTAGAATTAAAATAGACCTTTATCATCCTCAGCACTGACATTGATGCATAACACTTAAAGGCATACATCAAACTACTAAAGAAAAATAAATTTTAAAAAAAACCACGTCACAATTCATTTTTGGGGCAACTCACACCTCCCCCCTGCATCTCTAATCAGCTGTCTTCAAGACATCAATAACTGGATGACCTCTAATCTGCTAAAACTCAACAGTAATAAATCAAGTCATGGTGGCTTGTCATGGAAGCCTTAGTCAGGCTTCAACATGTTCAGAACTCAGCTGCAAGAGTCCTCACACACACCAAACCCTGGGAACGCATCATTCCTACACTCCAACACCTCCATTGGCTTCCTATAAAATTATGCATTCAATACAAGATCCTGCTTCTCACCTACAAGGCCCTTCATGGCCTTGCACCCTCTTACCTTTCCAACTAGGAGTGCACAATATTGACAAAATGTGATATTGCGATATTGATCATGAAAATTGCTATTTGTATATTTTTTTACATAAGTAAAAACAAACGTTACGGGAAAATGTATCAAAATAGATTCATCACATATCAAAACAGCACATTTTCACCTGACAGTCATATTGGACTCGTACAACAACAGTAATTCCAAGCTAGAGGAGGCAGTCTTTTTGGTCACTAATGTTTCCTCTTCAGTCTCTATTATGTCATTAGCGTCCTCAGCCACACATCTTACTGTTCTGTCTAAATCAAACACAGCTAAGCCAAACAGCCAATGGATTCATCTCTATACAAAATATACTGAATATTGCACTTCCTGCAACATTGTAAATGTGATATTACGCAATGTGATATTGCGATAATGACACTGAGGCGATATACATATTGTGCACCCCTATTTCCAACTTCATTCACTCAAACACTTCATCGCGTAGTCTCCACTCCTCAAATTCAGGTCTGCTCACTGTCCCAACATCAGGACTCTGCAGTATGAGGGACCGGGCTTTCAGTGTTGCTGCCCCTAAACTGTGGAACACTCTGCTGACACCCGCAACTCAGACTCTTTCATAATTTTTCAAAACAGACTGAAGAAGATGATCTGTTCAGGCTAGCTTTTCCTGTGGCTTAGCCTGGTTTTAATATAGCTCTGGTTTGATTATGTAATTATAATGTTTTTTGTTTGAACTTTTTTGTACAGTGTACTTGGGTATCTTGACTGGCTGGGAAAAATTAATTATTATTAATATTATTATTATTATTCATGCATTCCTGCTACTCCATAACGTGCAGTACTGAAAATATGTTAATTTGTGTTTAGTCACCAAACCAAATAAAGGTCCATTATTTTATTAAAAGAAGCACAGCCACTGAATGAATGCGAAACAGAGGAGCACGATTGGATAAAGGTGTACGCTCTGAGCAGTGTCTGTGTGTTCAGCTCTGCCCTCTTCAGCTAATGAAGATACTACACAGCATTAGTGTGTTCTACACACATAACCTGGTCTGACCAGTCAAGTCAAGTCAATTTTATTTATATAGCCCTTAATCACATTGCAGTCTCAAAGGGCTTTACAACCTACATTTC
>JAODTR010086763.1:0-14311 GCA_025399935.1 Amblyopsis rosae | reverse complement strand
CCAAGCCAGCAGTGGGCCAGAACTGAAGTAAGGGTACGGCCCAGAGGTGGGCCAGACAAATTTTGCTAGCTGGGTTGCTTTGTTTATACGATTTAAACGTGGTTTCAGTATTAAAAAAGGGTGCAATAAACCTGATGTTGAATCAACATTGGAGTTCAACGTTGATGTTAACGTTGACGGCGAACTGTTGATTCAACATAGATTCAATAATTGTTTGCCATCTGGGCACCCAGCCAAATTTGGAGTAAACAAATGTTGGCAAGTGTATAAAATTACGTTTCAAAAGTGTGAAAATAATAACCGGCATTATCGCGTGTTCTAGGTAAACTATCATGAGCTGTTGTGCCGAAAAGGTATCCTCAGCGAATATTGATTGGAAAATGTAGGTCGTGAATTTTATGAGTTGTGTTTCCACCTTAAGATTTATTAAAAAGCCTGTGAGTGCTCTTGTGGCCAGAAATCAGCTAGACGATTGTTTTAGCAGATCACTTTTTGGCATTACACCTACAGATACTACATAAAGACAGTTGGATTATTTGGATGCTGATTGGAATACAATGCTATGCTTCACTTTAGTTATGTGAGAATCAGTCTGGAATGAATCGGGATCATTTTGAATGTGTCTGAGTAGCAACTGAGATTTCTATCAGCGTCGTATTTATAGCTATACGGGCCTGGTTTAGTTGCTGACAGTGAAAACGACCAGATGGTTCATCCAATCAACTGCCAAGTATTTTTTTGAAAGTACAACAGCCATTTACAAACACGTTCAATGTATGGCTCCCCAGATGGACTTGTGATAACAATTCCTCTGGCATGTCAGGTTACCATTTTCTGGCCCACCCAAAAAATCCTGAACTGAGAGGAGAAATTATGAAATACAATTTAACGGTCTAACTACAATAAAATACTACATCGTTAACAGTGTTCTTACAAGTTTAAAGGAATGGATTTCTAACATATGTATAGTATTTCCAAGCAAATCTCTATTTGCTTTACACAATCTTTAAACACTTTAGAAAACCACGTTATAAATCATACAATATCATTGCGCATAATGCAAAGGGGTTTGACTCCCATTTGATTTTAAGTATTAACGGGGCAGGGGTTAACACCGGACGTTCTTGTGCAGGCGTCAAAAATTCTGCAGTTTGTCGATGTGCCATACCAGCAACGTTACATTGATTCCTACAGTTTCCTCACCATGTCTAACTAAAATACCAGCTGCTTTAGGCTTTCAGAATGCTGTTAAAGGGTATTTCCCCTACAAATTTGGTGCATACGGTTTAGAGCGTATGTCTACAGCGGATAAACAAGCGTTCAACCAGTGGTATGCCACTATGAGTGACAAAGTGTTGGATTTTTAGAAGGAGTCGCTACACTATTGTATGAACGACTCAAATTTCAGGAGGAGATTATTGCGGATAGTGGTGTAGATGTGTCACTATAGCATCAGCTAGCATGAAAGTGCTCAGAACATGCTTTCTAGAGAAGGACACCATTGCTATTCCTCCTCTGGACAATTACCGTTCAAAATATGTATCGCACTCACGTGACAGCATTCGATGGCTCGAGTGGTTGCATCATTCATCAAAAACCTTCATACAACACGCATTGAACCAGGGGGAGAAGTAAATTGGGCCATACCATTTGAATGGTTACTCAGAGACCTCCAACACGTTACAAATATAACGGTTATTTTCACGGTTGTGAAACATGTTACCAGGACACAGAGATATGCCCTCTTACACGCATCACAGTCGCCGAGATGTACCGTGCAACTATGGAACGTCTTGAGGTGCTGCGCTCAAAATATAAATTAAATACTGTAATAATCTGGGAATATGAATGGAACACGCTTAAAAAATAAAATGATGTGCAAGCATTTCTGGCCATGTACAATGAACCATTCAACCCTAGGGCAAGCCTGTACGGGGGCAGAGTTAACGCTATACAGCGTTAACACGGGGTACCCGAGTTTTATACAAAGCGAATGTGACAAGCAGGCATACATCCGGCAGTATTACAAGAAACAGGGTGTGTTACTAGATGCTTCTAAAATTGTTCTTAACCTGGCTAAGCGTCAAGTTGCAAAACTTTTTGAACGCTTAATGGGGGAAGCTGGTGCAGCGATGCAATTTAATCACAGTCACACTCATTAGCAGCCCCCACCGTTTTTCTAATATTTATTTACAAATAAGTATGTTGTGAAACATTTTACATTTCTCTCAGATGATGTTATGATACAATGGCAATACAACAAAACAATTCTTACACCACCAGGCAATGTAAATGTGTTTATAGCAGCATTCACTACGGCCTACGAGCGTCTATGCTGCTTGATGCTATGGAGAAATTGGGCAAGAGGGTGCTATGCCATGATACAGATAGTTAGGTTTATGTAACAAAACATGACCATTTCAGACTACCGATCGGTAATTTACTTGGAGAGTTGACGGACGAGTTAGACGGTGACACAATTTTATCATGGGTTTATCATGTGTCTCTGCATCTTCTGTGGTATCACAGTGTTTACTCATGACATAGTGTATCTAGTCTCCATCCTTTCACCATCTCCATCTTCAGTCTTAAAGAGATTGACATCTAGACAAAAAATAGACACATATATTCACCATTAACATTAGACCATATCTTCCTGCCAACACATTTTCGGTCAGATGGTGACACCAGTCGCTCAATGGACGCTATTGCTAAATATGTTCACTAGTAGTTGATAATAATTGTTATAGCAACGTAACAACCTGCTCTATGTAATTTGAGTAAGGGGTTCAGAAATCAATGCAGCAGACTGTAACCTCGACATCCTCCTGCCTTGTTGTTCTTTGATAGATTTCCTCAGCAGCTGCTGCCAGTCGTTCTTTAACATAAAGATTCACCTCTCCATACATCTTGGATTATTCAAAAACATCTAAGATATCATCTCCTACAATTTCAAGCTGCTCATTAACCAAACATCGAGGACATCTTATTGCAGACATATTTATATTTTTTAAATCTAAAACGACCAGCGCAAAAGTTTAAAGTCAGTGTTAATCGATACGTGTTGACATGGGTGCTCCAAAAGTCGCTAGAAGTCGCCAGATGACGTCGTGGTCTCATTTACATATCGATGACGTCATCGCGTATAAATTTTAATCCTTCTGTTACAGAAGTTACAAGTTACTGACTAAACACGGCACAAGAGGACATTTTAAGACTGTACAACTATGCTTTTAGTTATTAAAACTAAATATAACATTGGAGTGAAATCTGTCCCACCCGGGACTTGAACCCCGTCCCCCACATGAAGGAGAAACACATTACAAGGTTTCCACCAGAAAATTTTAATAAATTGCACCAGCATGTATTCAAGTATTTGTAAGTAAGATTTAGGTAATTTATGGTTGCAGTGCAATTGTCCTAACATCATTACACATGGTTATGACATATAGACTAGACTACTACACTGGTCAACATGCCAACATGATCACTGGTTAACAACACATGCCATTATATATCTCCCGATTAAACAAAGAAGCAAATCTGAAATATTCTCCTTCCAAGAACGGTCAATGCACAAACTATAATGTTATGCGCAGGGGAATTGCCAAAATGGTGCATGTTTTAGACTACACATGGCTTTACAAGCCTAAGAGGGAGGTGTCGTATTTTTCTGCTTTTATGAAGCCAAAAAAGCAAGAGGAGAAACCAACATAAACACAAGAACAGGATATCAAAGGTATGGTATCTGATGATCCAAGATGAAAACTAACTTTACTAAATGGACTGTAAAGTTTCGTGTTGTGCAATTATGAGATCCAGATCGATGTGAGACAAATCCTGGTGCGCTAAACAAATGTCTAAAGCAAGCCAAGATAATGAAAACTATAGGAAGTCATAACTACAAATTATCTTATCATCAGGTCGTTGCTGCAAATGAGAACATGTTCTCAGACAACGTGCATTGTAAAATAAGGTCAAACAATATGCCACCCTTGAATTTCAGCTTGCCACCCTTCTGCCACCCCATGTAACATTTTCTAAAATCGCCAATGCAGTCAGCCAGGCACAGGAAGTGAAAATGGAGGAAAAGTTGATATTGTACATGTAGAATATAAACGTTTCCTCGTTCTTCACAAATTTTCAGCTTGTATTTTTCAGCGGATCTCTTTAAAAGTTACCTTCACATGATAAGCGATTTGCGCTTCGCTAAGGGTGCTGAGCGTACAGACTAGCTATCAATGCTAAACAATTAATATATATTTAACTGTCCAGGAATGGGCATGTTTATGGGCAATATGGGAACTGCAAAACAACAACACTAACATGCACAATTTTCAGTCAACCAATGATACTTTTTAAATCACTATCTCACTTCCAAAATGTGACTTGCTGATGAGTAAAATCCATTGGAACCACTGAGGTTGGCTATTTTTGCAGAAAAGGACAGCAAGTGGTGGAATCACATCTAATCAGTTCAGGTCTTAAAGCAGTGCATTCACTCTGAGAATGGCAAGAGGTGAATGTTGACCCTTCCCCAAATCAAAAATGACCTGCAGTAACACCCACTACAAATAAACTCAAACTGATGTTTTCTGTGCAGTGGGTATTGATTTACTGTGAAAGCCAACAATCTCTGTAGTCCACCTATATGGAGGGATTTAAATTAAAAATAAGAATATTCTATTTCAGGGTCTTAACTTTGGCATAAGACAGCTCATCAAGATGGATGGATTCAGAAAAACATGTTTTTTCCAGTAGATCCAGTGTGCTGAAATGAAACTATTAACAAATATATCATGGAAGATATGTAAAAATGAATGAAACATGTTATAAACACAAATGAATACAGCTGTTTATTGTTGTATTTCTGTTCCTGGCAATGATATTAAGACAACATTAATACAAGGGTAAATTGATAGTTTAGACATCCATACTGGTTATTAATACTATATGTTACCTCTAGAGGTAAATGTATCTTATGTAATGGCACAATGCTTATGTTTGTGCTTTAGGACATACATTTAGTTTAAGAGTTTGTCAATTGTAGAAGGTCAGTGAGGTATGTTTGTGTCTGTGTGTTGCTTGTCACCAGAACAACATGGTCTGTTTATTAGTGACTTGTTGACATCTAAATTTCTGCTGTCCTTCATACAGTTCATAAAGTCATAAAGTTATCCATCCATCCATCCATCCATCCATCCATCCAGAGGCCGCAAGTGGTATAACAGCGTGTTTGCGTGTGTGTGTCTGCCTGCCTATCTCTATAGGAGTGTGTGTTTGTGAGCGTGTACCTGGTTTCTGATGTGAGTGTGAGTTGCAACTTGTATATA
The DNA here is from genome assembly GCA_025399935.1 of Amblyopsis rosae. NCBI lineage: Eukaryota > Metazoa > Chordata > Actinopteri > Percopsiformes > Amblyopsidae > Amblyopsis > Amblyopsis rosae. Next base: position 8,978 of record JAODTR010086763.1, on the reverse strand, counting down.
TTTTATTTTATTATTTTGTAAGTTAATGTGCTGTGTGTGTGTGTAGGACAGGACTGTGAATTGAAGTGTGTGTGGGCCAGTATACTCAGGTGCCTATAGCAACGGCCCTGTCATGACAAATGTTCAGCAGAAATCACTTCATCGCTCCATCTATCAACACAGCCCAGAATGAAAGCAAGAACGGTGACAGAGCCAATGATATGCTGATTGATGACACTGCCATCTCTCTCTCTCTCTCTTTCTCTCTCTCTCTCACACACACACACACACACATCTTTCTTCACTTTCATTCAGTGACCATGGGGGTCAGTCAAACTACATTCTCCGTGAAAACCCAACGACTGATATGACATATGATACATTTAATATAGGATTTATTTTGGTCTTGTCTACATTTTTATTTTTTATGGAAACGGTGTAGCTTTAGCCTACTATGTAAATATAAATAGCCTACATTATTAAATGATAATAATTTCATTTAATAACTTTCTGGGCTTGTTGTAATCACATGTATGAGAGTCAGAGGCGTTTACCCTATGGATGAATGGCTGAGAGATGGGAATGTATCTCACTCTGCTCATAATCAAGGTGAAGGCTTCTCACACGTCTCACACGTCACATTTCAGTGTCGCTTCCTTCTAGCTTGAAGGTCCTCAACCCCGTGCCTCCGCTATCATTTTTTTTATTTTTTACCCATGATGCATTGAGTGATCTGGCTGTACTCCGTAGAATGAACCGGTTTCATGTAGGTTCTTAATGTAGTACTGCAGCCAACTGGATAGAATACTGTAACTACATTGAGTATCCTTTAGTACTATAGGCTATGCCTGTTTGCATCTACTTCGACTAGCTGTCTACCGGAGAGATTATTTTACCTGAAAACAAAATGTGTTGATATAATGTGTTGATATATATATATTATTAATACTAAAAAAAGATTTTATACATATCTACAAAATATGTAATAGCCTGACATTTACCTTAGAAAGCCACTTGATGGCAGACTTGGAACATGTTACAACCTTGCAGACCCGTGGTGCATGGTGATAATATTGGCGCGTGTGTAATGCACTTTTTGTTTACATTCAATGTAAAACATATCTGTAGATACTTGCTAAATCTTCTGTGTAATATAGTAGACCATATGCCAATACCTTTCTGGAGTGTGGCTATATGCCTTCTATCTATCTATCTATCTATCTATCTATCTATCTATCTATCTATGCAATAATATATATAATAAATGTAAACTTTTTTTTGTATGTGACTCATTGGCTCAATTTGGATCACCGGTGCAATACGCACAATGCGATACCAAATAGACCTCTCTGGTAGGTTAGATGAGGCAGGCCTATCCTATACAACTCAATCTCTCTCTCTCTCTCTCTCTCGCTCCCTGCCTCTCTCTCTCTGTCTCTGTCATCAATGGCAGCGCGTGTCCGACTCGCTGGGTGGGTTAGCGGAGGTTAGCGGCTCATCTCTCTCTCTCTCTCTCTCTCTCTCTCTCTCTCTCTCTCGCTCTCTCTCTATCGCTCTCTCTTGCTCTCTCTCTCACTCGCCATTTCCTCAGGTAACCATAGCGACATGCGGGACGGAAGAGGGGGGAAAAAAAAGGGAGGAACGAGCGGGCTTTGAAGATGGAGATGAAAAGCTGGAGAAGGCTGTAATCAGATTGTCTCCTTCAGTCGAGCGCCGGATCCATCTTCCCCCCTTCGCAAGGACCGCGTCCCCGCACCGCCCGACCCCCCGCCGGCCCATAAATCACAATCGTCCCACAAGTCAGCTCTCATTCCAGCGCAGAGCCCACACACCCAGAGAAGGGGAGGGGCCGGGGGAAGGGGGAGTGACTATGGTTATACTCCCAACCATGGCCGGATACACACCACGGCCTTAGCAGTGTGCTCTGTGGGGACTCTCTCTGCCCCCGTATTCACTTGTGTGGTCTGGTGCAGCGTGTTTGGATGAAGATGGATGGAGGGCTGAATGCACTCACGATTCTGTTATACAGAGGGACTTTTCTCTGTCGGCGGGGAAACCATCAAAGAACACTTTTTCTTAGGCCACCCCAGACCCTGCTTACCCCACCCCCCTGTCCCCTCACCGATCACATCCTTTACTTTCCGCTATGTTTGTATCTTTTCCCTTCTTGCTGTGGACGTGGCTGTCACATTTTCCTAATTACTCTCAAGACATGTTTCTTGTTCTTGGTCTTTGAGTCCATCCTTTTGCCTGCCTGTGTCTCTTGTCTTCCTTTGAGACAACTTTATTTCCCATGGCTCAGCTTCCTACATTTCACCTTTCTTGTCATTGTTCCCCCCCCCCCCCCTCTGTCTCTCTCTCCTCTCCCTTCATCCTGTCTCTCATGCTGAGACGTCTGTATCCACGGTTGCCACACGACCGTCGGTTGCGCTTCAGAAAACGACTCATAATTACGGCACAGTCACAGCCTGTTAGTTTGCTGCGCACTGGGCCACCCACTGTGTTTGTACGTGCGTGAGTGTGTGTGTGTGTGTGTGTGTGTGTGTGCGTGCATGGTGTTTGCTTTTATTTACATTTATATTTTAATTTTATTTGTTTTTATAGCGTTACGCAAACAGGTCGAGCGGAAGCTGGGAAAGCGGAACAGATTGCATGGCCTATACCAGCTGGTTGCACTGCCAAAATGTGTAATAGCATAGCCCTTTAGATGCAGGAACACGGGCCTGGCAAAACTCCAAGCGTTTGCAATATTTAGAATTTCGCATTTCTTCGGCGTTCACGGCTCTTGGCTGATTAAAAAAAGCGAGATTGTGGCCTTCGCAAGCCTCATGTGTTTTACGCGTGGAATGGAATTGTCCTGCCAAGCAATATTTCTGATAAACCTGTCTTACTGGCTGGCAGTTTATTTCATATAACATTCTATCAAGGGTGACCTCTTGGCCTGTAATTCTGGCAGCGGAAAAATCGCATCATGTATCATGGAGAAACAAAACCCCGCTATACCCGGCAATTCTCTGAAATGTTTCCATAAACGTCCTTCTCGCTCGTTGGAATTATTTATTATTGCGTTATTCAGGCTTTGAGGAAGCTCTTTACAAGCGTTGCCACATGACCTGTTAGAGCCGGAGTGCGTGCCAAGCGCAGTAGCTCCGCTGCCAGGCTCAGAAATACTGTGCAGTACGCACCGCACCGCTATGGATGCCATTTGGCTTCCCCCAGACACCATGCTAGTGACAACAACCACAGGAGTGGAAAGTGGACACCTGGTGTACCTGTCTGACAATACTGTTGAAGGAAGGAAGGCAAACAAGCAAGCAAGCAAGCACCACCTCCATATAAATGCATTGTGTGTGCTTTGCGGTCAATTCCGGGTCATGTAAGTGACTGAGTGTGTGTGCTCACCTGTTCTGTTAAGGGGAACGGTATCACAAGGTGTGCGTGATGACTTTCCAGTCATAGTGGGACCCCAGACAAACAGCCAACGACCGACTGGCCCCAGATCAGTTGGCCACAACTGGCCCACCATATGGATGGGACGTGCGGTCCGCTATACAGGGCTGGGGGCTGGGGGCTGGGGGCTGGGGGCTGGCCTGGCCTCTTCTCACCTCCACTCCACTGCTGCCTGTGATACTTGGTTAGGCTATAGCTGATCCAGGAGAGGGTTTTTGCATGAGCTGTCCCTGCCCTCTCTTCTCTCCGCCCTCTTCTGCCTGACCTCCTCCCCTTTTGACTCCATTACTGTGTCTCATCTCCTCTTCTTTTCTGTCCTCCCATCTTCTCTCGCTGATCTCCTATCCTCACCTCTCCTCCCCTTTCTTCTCCTCTCCTCTCCCCGTTCTCCTCTCGTCCCCCAACGGGATCTGAGTGTCCTGCTGACTACTTTCTGTGTTATGACTTAGTGACTCACGGCACCGGGTTGGAAATACCTCTCTCATCGCCCACGTGTGTGTGTGCGTGAAAGAAAGAGTTAGAGAGAGAGAGTTAGAGAGAGAGAGAGTTAGAGAGAGAGAGAGGGAGAGAAAGAGAGAGAGAGAGAACATTACCTTCCTGGTGGAACCTCGTCAGGCTCGGCTGGGAATGGGTCGTGGGAAACCAGTCACGGTCGAAGACTAATAAAATGAGATGATAAAAAAGAATAAAGGTGGTTTTCTTGGTGTCATGAAAATGTTGAGGTGGCATGTTCATTATGTCAGCACCGTATAGGCTATAGTTGCTTGGGTGGCTAACGTCCCCCTACAATAGTGGTCCCAGACATGCAGGTCCTCCCCAAGGGCATCATTGAGCAAGATGGGTAGTAATACAGTATATTTAATTGTACTGTATACTGTATACTCACTGTATTCATTTTGGGTTAAAGCTGCTAGTAAATGTATTTTATAAAAGAACAACTGCTTAATTAGCTTTAAAAACATGTCTCACTTTATATACAAAAATTACATTGTTTATCTTTTATCATGAGCGTGGCAAAAGAAACAATTGCTGTGAGTGTGTCCCATTGAAGTGGGATGACAGGCTTGTACATACAGTAGCCTTGGATCTCTGTCACAATGAGTATATTTCCCGGGTAAACCCAGGCAGAGATGGCACTTGGATGGCACTAGGCTATTACAAGCCTCCCTTCAGGAAATAGAGGGGGGAGGGGGTGTATTGATTTTTTTTCTCTCTGAGAGGGGATGTGATACTTTTTTCCGCTTTCATTCTCTCTCTCTCTCTCTCTGTCTGTTTCTCTTTATCACACTTTGTCCTTCCCCTCTAATGTAGTGAAAGACCCTAACTTGCACTTTGATTCTGGAGCTTTGGGAAATCCTTCAAGAAAGGGCTCAACACACGAGAAAATATTTATCACTGCCCAAGTCTGCCTCAATGCTGGTATTTGGCCAAGACATGTCTCGTGAGTGTTAGAAAGACATTTTATAAAGTTAAATGTGAGTCCATGGCTTGACCTTGGAGGATAATTTGATAATCTTAGGAGAGAAATAATGTATATTTGTGTTTTTATTCCTCTAACTGTTTATATATTATTGGCATTTTCCATAACACACTGCCCTCATTATTTATTAATAATTATTAATATTTATGTTCTGTTTTTATATCTGGAGACATTAAGTACCTTTGGCAGCTTATAAACTCCCCATTTCTAAATGTTTTTAAATTTTACATTTTATAGACAGTGCTCTTAGACTACTCTCTCAGGCTATACGATGGTGTTCTCTCTATTGCTACCATCAGGCCAAATGTACACAATAATAACAACAAAAAACTATAAATTAAGCATTGCTCCCTAAATAACGTATTGGACAAAACTGGTCCAATTCACCCAGTGGTATTATTTGACATTTTAGTACTGCAGTACAATTGTACATATTTTATTTTCATTTAACTAGCACTTCTACAATTATTTAAGACTGATTGAGGGTAACACAATAACGATTCTGCCTTTCTGCTTTGCAATTAATGATTATGCAGTTATGAATTATGCCATTAAGTGGCAGAACTAAATGCAACACATGCACCCATATTGGCCCACATTTATCTGTATGCTGACATCAAACACGAGACACTGTTTGGTTGGGTAGTGATCTTACTACTAAATCACGTTTGACTCTTGGTAGCAGTTGGCCTTAATTTCATTACCATTATTATCAAGCCTTGCTAATAGTTGCTCAGAGTTCTATTTTCTTGTTTCCCTCACACACTTTCTGCTGTTCTTCGGTTTCTCTCTCACCGTGTCCCTCAATATCTCACTCGCGTACTGTCCTCATTCAATGTTCTCTCACTATCACTGAGGGGCTTTGAACCCCCTTGGGGTACCTATACTGTAAGACTGGGGTGGGGGGGGGGCGAGAGTGAGCCTTTGGTTTCTCTGACACCTTGTATGCCTATGACCTCCGCACTCACGCCTTCAGGGGATATGATCGGGGAACAGATTAAAATCGATACATCTACATTTCACCAGTACAAAATAGCGAGATAGGGCAAGTCTCCCAGAAGGAACCTGTGATTTATGTCAGCAATTGTGTGTGTGTGTGCGTGTGTGTGTGTCTGTGTGTGCGTTTTTCCCACTTGTTTACATCATAGACTGAATGGTATACACACGCTATGCAGAGTATGTATACTCTATCAGCATGTACGGTGTATATATATAGGTTTCTGGACATCAAATCACAATGTGTGTTTTTATGCTTCAGTTGCATCACAGCATTCTCCCAACTAACTGCCTGTGTGTGATCTATGAACGTGTTGTGTGCGTGTTTGTGTGTGTGTGTGTGTGTGTGTGCGCATGCGCGTGCGTGTGTGTGAGCGTTTATGGATGTGTCTCGAAGGTGTGGTCTGCTTTAGATTGTCTGGTGGTTTGTGGCCGGAACCTACCGGAAGCCTCATTTGCCTGACGTTACACGTAACATTTTCCATGACTGTTCTACTTCTGCACACACACACACACACGCACACACACACACACACACACACAAACAGGCATGCACGTGTGCACAGCAGCACAGCAGGGTTACTCTTCACAGCCAGGGAATGTGAGAAGCCAGCTGTCAGCAACAAGAAATCATCAGCATCTGCACTTTCCCCAGCTGTAGTGTGTGTGTGTGTGTGCGCGCGCGTGTGTGTGTGTGTGAGTACATATCTTTCTGATACAGTACGTCTGTATCTCTCCCTTCCCTGCTCTCTCTCGCTCACTCTGACTGTACAAATGAGTGTGTGTGTGTGTTTGTGCGCGCATGCGTGCTTGCTTGTGTTTGTGTGTGTGTGTGTGTGCGTGTGTTGTCGGGCTGTGCAGATGGGCCGAGGTGAGTGATTGCCTTGCTTCTGTGGGCGGTAAACTGTGGCGGTGCTCTGCTCTCGCCTGTAAATCCAGACGACGTCTTTACGGTTAAGTGTGAAGCTCTCACGCCTCACAGGTGCTTTCGCCTGGTTTTCTTTACCCTTCCCCAACCCCCATTCCCCCCCACACAAACAAATGATCCCAGCACCAACGAATAAGTGTTCATTCGAATGACTTTGTTTCAAGAAGTTGTATATTTCATCTGCGTCATCTATACGATGGGATCTGGATGGCTTGTCATTTGCTTGAATTGCCTGTACTGCCAATTGTTGTCCAAGCAGCTACAGCATGTTCAGAAAAGCGACCACAAACTGATTATATTTACGCCACTGGCAAATCTAAACGAATGAAAAATATCGAAAAGAATTCCACCCAACAAACTGCCAGGCCTGCAAATGTACTAATTTGAAATCTGTAAACTGCGGGAATGGAGATGGGATTGCTTTTGCGGGAGGTTGGGGAGGGTTATTAGTGCAACATACACACAGAGAGGAAGATGAATGTAGAGATGCGCTAACATGGGACAGAAGATTAGTTTTTGATAGTCTGCACGGAGCGGAAAAACGACAGCAGAGATGGACTTCTGATTGGCTAATGCGGTGAGGCGGCGGGTTATACAGAGGGTGGCCTCTTTTGCCTCACTCATTCACTTAATCTCTCTCTCTCTCTCTCTCTTACCCTCTCTCGCTCTCCCTCCCTTTGTCATTGGTCAGAGCGAGCGGGGGACCACCCACTGCGGGACATCCCTGATCAATGCAATCATTAACTTGACAGCACATGCTCTGTACAGATATAGCCTACAGTATGATGTGCACATGCACATGCACGCGCACGCACACACGCACACACACACACACACACACACACACACACAGGGATAAATGAGGCAGAGGCTAGATGTGAGTATAGGTCACAGCACTAGGAAATGGAAATGTGCTCCGTGAAATATGCTAGCGAACGCCGCACCATTAGCCAGGCTGTGGGGCAAACCGAACTGTGGCCCCGCATATAATAACAAGGACAGACGTAAGTTAGCCCCCCTCTCTCTCCCTCTCTCCCTCTCTTTCTCTCTCTCTCTCCCTCCGTCTCTCTCTCTCTCCCTCTGTCTCTCTCTCTTTGTCTCTACCTCTCTCTGTCTCTCCCTCGCTCCCTCTCTCCCTCTCTCTCTCTCTCTCTCTGTATGAATCCCATTTCTGTCTCTTCCTTTTTTCTCTCTAATTATTTCCCTCTCTCTTCTTCCCAATCTTCTTCCCTGTCTGTCTCTCTCATTATCTACACGACAGTGTGTGAGAGCGCACGCCCGGTACACCTATTCTTCTGCACCTGCGTTGTGTGGGTTTATGTGTCTGTGTGTGTGTGATAGAGAGAGCAATGGAGAGAGAGAGAGAGAGAGAGAGAGAGAGAGAGATAGATTTATTGGTCCCCTTGGAATGAAATGACAGATATCTGGGTTGATTTTAATGGCTCCACGAGAGACAAGACAGACAGACAGATGGACAGACAGGGAGATATTGTAGAAGGTGGACAGAGAGGCAGAGGAAGGGATGAGGTGAAAGACAAGATTGAGATTGCCAGGGGACCAGAGGAATTTGTAGGGCATATAGCCAGGCGCCCGCGACGACGTGCACTTTCCAGGACCAGAGATGGACAGAAAAGATGGCGTTGTGCAGATTTGATCCAGCTGGGGGCGCAAGAGGATTTTGCATCAGCTCTTTGCGTTAACAGCGTGCTGTTAACCATAGCTGCCAACAAAGGCAGGGTTAAGAACGCATTTCCATAAATGTGTCTACAGCTGGATCCACACACGGAAGATTCATCAATTTCATTGCCATGCAGTATGCGGCACACATGCCATCTATCTTTCAACATTTTACATTTAAATTTAACATTTTAGCATTGGCTAAAATAAGACAATGCTCATTTAATGGCCTGCATGTGTGTGTGCACAGTATAAATTGTGATTTCTAACGAGAAGGGAGGAAGAAAATATATTATTTTATAGTCTAGGCCCTATATGCAGGTCTACTGGAGTCCAGTGCAGGCTTTACTCTTGTTAAGATAAACCACATTTATGGGGTTGTGGAAGGCTGAATAAAAATAAACACTGCAGAAAAGGGGCCACAGCAATGCTCTTAGAAATATACTGTATATATATATATATATACAG
>JAODTR010086752.1:0-14311 GCA_025399935.1 Amblyopsis rosae | reverse complement strand
ATATATACACACACACACATATATATACACGTACATATACATATATACGTACATACTGTATACATACACACACACACATATATATATTCAAAAATTAGGAAATTTCTAAGTGACCCCAAACTTTTGAACGGTAGTGTATACATACATACACATATATATATATACACATATATACACATACATACACACATATATATATACACATACATACACACATATATATATACACATACATACACACATTATATATATATATATATATATATATACACACACACAAGATAACACAGGTGTTGGACAAATTATTTTAATATAGTCTACAGAATAACTTTACTAAAACAGATACAAAATATGTTTGTTTCATTCAATGAGGCTTACATCTACTGTATAAACAAGCATGGATCAATACTTAATTATTCACCACATATAAAAATGCTTGCCAGTGCCACTAGACTGGCCAGTTAAGTCTCTATGTAAACACAATGGCTAGTGATCATCTCAGCACAACTGATTTCTCAACATGATCTTCGATGGGGGTCATGTCTCCTTTCACTGCTTCAAATCTCACGGCCCTCAACCAAGTCACAAGCACATTCAGACTGTGAGAGCAGAACTTTGGTCTAACCATTTTAGGATTATTGTCGAGATCTATTAATGTCAGGCATCACAACATAGTTGATGGTGGATCCATCCATTCCATTATGAAGTAGGCAATTTCTGGGATAAAAGGCACAGCGATCTATCTCTGTCTTTCATCAAATATCAGTTATCTTCATGCAAACTTCATACAAACTAGAGGCACGTAAAGCGTCTATTACCTTAATGAATTTGTCTGCGTTGTTATCCTCTGACATGGTGATGGATCCGCTTCAGACAGATCTTGCCTGTCTGGCAGATTTCATATGGTAGACAAACAAACCAAAGCGATTTGTTATATCATTAAAAGTGTATGCCTTGTAAAGTCCAATTGGGGCTGGAATTGTTCGCTCAAGTTTGTTCTACCGATGGAAAAATGTCATACACGTCTACTAAGCAGCCGCAGTCGAACGTGTATCTCTGGGAAGCCAACGCGAAGCCACCCAGCCAGCTCGGTTCACAACCCCGGGTTCCCACTCGCTTTTCCAATCGTCTCGAATTCGCTGCTGCGATCATGTAGAGTCACACCGAGCAAGGCACACTACATCCAACGTAGACTATCCCACCATTTTTGCAGTGGCGCCGAGTATGAGACAAGAATTGTATATTTTTAGCCAAAGCAATAAGTGTTCTGCTAATGTTACGTTATTTGTTACAGGATACCAGGCTGGGCCAGCCCACTTGAAATAATTCAATGCGACTCTATTGCGGTATGTTAAGATTATTATCTAACAAAGTAATTTGCGGAAAACAAAATCGCTAAAAGAAATGTGACATCACTACATTCATTTAAATTAAAATCGGCACATTGTGTCCCAAAGACTTGACAACTGTTACTGTACCTCGACGAATCGAGATTTGCTAACGCTCTAGCTTACTTCGGTGATAAGTAAGCCCACGGACATTAATGTTTTCTGTAGACGGCGTAAAGGTCGATATCGTTAGCAAATGGTATTAATTCTGTAAACGATAGTAAAAGCTGCTACAGTATGTTATGGGGTGAGCAAGGACAGGTTGCTATATCCAGGCTACCTTACTTTCCATGGCCCCTTGTCAGAGAATACACAAACCGACTCATACCTACGCAAGAGTAGCCTGTACCAATCGCCTGATTATAATTGTATTCGTTTTTTTTAATATTGTAATATTTATAAATTATAAACGTAAAGCCTTTACGCGCGTGGAATATTATATACGCCTGACATATTAAATATTTAACTAATTGACAGAAAGCATGTTATTTAATTCGTTAATTGTATTAGGCTATTAAGAAATCTCAGGGGGCCCATGTTTGGGGCCTTATCGGGTCCTAGTTTTTCGGTCAATGCGGATAATGCATAATATCAGTCAGATGTAGACAACATTTAGTCTCAAAGTTTGATTTGTAATTATATATCTCGATGTTTTGGTGGAGCTAAATACGTTTTCCACAACGTCACTGAAAACGTATACAGTGAGTTTTCATATCCTGTTTCCTTGCAGTAGCAGGGAATGGTGATAATAACAGGGTCGAGGCAAAGGCAAGGGACTTCTGTTTGCGGTATTCCACACCCATGTCCACACCACACATCATAGTACCGGAGACCACTCTGCTTCAAACGTCTAGGCTACCTTCATTTAGTAGATTATGTAAATATCGGGGGGTTAGTTTTCACTCACTCACTTTCACCCATGTGCTTCAACAACATTATTTTGTGTTTTTCTCACTTGCTGGCCAAACGGTTGACAAGTAGGTCAAGATTATTTATGGTGCTGATTCTGAATTGTCCATAGATTAAGAAGATGACTGACAAGCAATGGTGATGAAAATAATTAAATTGGAGATGTGTACACAGTTAGAATTCACAAGCAGATGTAGTCTGACTAGTCGAATACAAACTGGAACTAGTACGGCATGCATCACAAAGCTAGTAAACATATTCAACCCCTGATTCGGTTGGCATTTATGTAACTAAATTAATACATGAGAAATGCATTCATACATTTGATTCAATGTAGGTAAAATGGACAATGTGTGTAACTCATTAACAGTGCTAATCATGAAATGTGTAGGCAAAAATTTAAATTATTGAAAATACCGTAATAACTATTTTAAATAGAAATGAGACAAATATAACAAAGAACAGGCAGTGCATTTGCTAGTGTGACATATGAAACCAAAATCACCAATAATTTTCTTAGCACCATCACCAATTGTACTAGCATAATATTACGTGAAAAACAAACGCGCTTTACGGCTGGAAACGTGGTTTTAGGAATATTCTTCCAGAAGTACACAGCTTTGCTGTTTGTAAAGTGTATTTGACACTAAACAGCATTCATTCATTGTGTGCTATCCTGCGTATTTTCGCTTCTAAAGCCGGCTCACGTGGATGCCACTATACAGCCGCTGATGTTTCATTGGACTTCCTGTAAATAGTGCCATGTTGTGGATTCAGGTCATTCCTAAATGTAAAAGTCACATTATAAATATATTGGATATAAGGAATATGGTAGTGTTAATACAATTGCCAACATTGTATGTCTGTTAAATCCACAGACAAGTACAATTTAGTTTCATTTATGCTATTCGACATTTCATATATCCCTCCGCCGTTTTTTGTCCCCTTTCAGACTGTTTTGGTCTTTTCGCTGTTAGCTACGGAGAGAACCTGGATAGCTGTAAACCCAATTTTGAGATTATAAAAAATATCGTTACGATTATATAACATATTGACAAGAGGTGTACTACATACGTTTATTTCAAAGAAGCATTTCTCGGCAATTGTCTTTTTTTAAATAATATTTTTTTCTGTTTTAATAGGCATTGTACCGTACAGAAAGCTAATTTAGCTAGCAAACGTTAGCTAGCTATCTTGTTAGCATAGCATCTTCACTAGAAGCTAAAGCAGACAGGCAGTTTGACATTAGCCTGCTAGCTAGTCTTCCTCAGATTGCTAACTGTCACGCAGGTGAACACAGTCTCATCATCACTGAACTGCAGCGATTAGCTGACCATTTTAAAACATCAGAACACTCTGCAAACATTGTCGTTTATGGGATCATCATGTCAATGAAGGCCGGTGGTAATCGCAAGCCCGGCGGTGGCAGCACTGGTGGTGCCACCGCCTCTGGTGCTGGGGGAAGCGGCGGGGGACGACAGAATTTGGGCAGGTCGGTGAAAAATATATCGCACGAAATTTAAATATGTAGCATTGATGACAGTGTGTACATTATATTTTAATTTATTACCTAAAGCGAAAAAAAAATACAATATTATGTGTTCCAAAATCAGTCTCGCATGTGAACATATTTGGGCCTTGCGACGTGTTGGTCATCTAACGTAACGTATTGAAGCAGTTAAGTAGGCCTTTATGCTCAGATAATACTGTAATTTCGAGTTGACCTTAATGAAGCACATTTTACTACCTAGTATGTATGGTAATCACGATTTTAACCCATGTGGTAGATTCAAATATCTTGTAGCATTTGCTATTCACGTTACTTGCTCTGCCGCTTGTGTTGATTTACTATTTATTACGGTACTGCCTCCTGTATGCAAGTTAATCGCCAGATATCCAGCAAAATTCCCGTTAGACAGTCCGCGCTTGTAATTCAACGCACTTGCCTCATTCAGTTTAATGCGAAGCAATCGTTATGCGGTTGGCTGGTGATATCGCAATATAATTGCATTGAAGTAAAGCTTTTGTTTTTATATGACTGACATGTAGCTATTTACCGCAACAATGCTGCAATGGGTTTGTCAAGAATTTGACATAAAATGTGTGGGCGCATGGATGAAAAAGGGGCGGGGTGGGTTTTGTAGTGAGAAAAGGCGAGGGGTTAGCATGGTGGGATTTCAACCTTGACTTTGCTGTTGCTGATACGTGTTTAAAATATGCCATTGAAGCAAAATATATTGATTGTCTTCATTTAAGTATTACAGATTACTGATAGTACTTGTACTGTTTGCCTGGTTTGTATTTGGGCGTGTTTATAGCCTTCCTAGCCGGTCACTAGATTAGCATGTCCAGTTCATTGCGCATGAATTATACTGTACTAATTTCCCAATATGCTACACATTTACAAATAAGAATGGACCAGCATGGTAGCCAATTACACACACACACTCACGCACACACACAAATTGGATTGCTAATAGCTTGTGCAAAAATACTGCATGGCATACGTTTTTGTGTGTGTATTTGAGTACCTACAGGGGGTGTTATGAAGCAATTCTGTTAAATGGTCTTTAGCAGAATTCCATTGTAATTGCAAAATACATGCAGAAATGTATGTGGTGTGGTGGTATATTTGTATTTACAGTAAAGCTATGTTAAGAATTAATTAGATTACTACCTCGGTGTGACTCCACATCACTAATTTGGGATGGGGAATGGAAAACTATTTTGTTTCACTATTATCATGAACAAGAAGCTGCCATGAACTAGCTCTCAGTCTCTGTTGACCTCAGTTGTATCTCAAAACATTGCTGTTTTTACTGGATCTTATAATTTAATTTGGATAAAAATGAGGATGATTCTAGACATACATTCCATCATAAATATCACCCCTAGTAGATCTGGATTATTATGATAACCTGTTAGTATTCCAATATTGATGAAAGTGATTTTTTTTTTAAACTACATTGCCTTTTTCTTTTCAGAGGACGACACATTGGCAAGGGACCTTCTGCAGCAGTAAGTAAACAATTTAAACTGGGAGGATAGCCTAGTCTAGGTTATGGTGGTCGACTCTCACCCGAGAGATTATGGGTTTGATCTCCAACTGGCATTTTAAGAATCCTCGAACAAGATGCCTAACCGCAACCTTCTCTTTTGTACTTGTTAATTGTATTCACTGTGTGGATTTGGATTGTGGTGCTGGATTTGTAGAAGCAATCCTTTCAGATCAGTGCTTTTTGTGTTATTCAGTATAATTGAAACGCAGATTTTGCTTCTAATAGACATAACCATGTAATGACAATGCTTTTGATTGATATGTTTAATAAACATTATTTTAATATATATATAAAAAAGTTTTACATTGAACTCTGCTAATTTTCCATCATTCTAACATTAGCATACATTTTAACATAGTAACTAGGGTTGGGCCGATAGATGATGCCATCGTCCATCTCTGATGACTGACAGTATCACGATGTTGAGCAGGCGTGATTAAAAAAAAATGTTGATGTCAAAAAGTGTCATCGCATTGTTCAGACAAAGTTATAAATATCTCCTGAAACATTGAGTAATACGCGTTCCATTAAAGGCTCAATTATGATCACATTCTCTTCCCCTCTATCTCAAACACACACATGCTGTGCACGCACGGGGGCAAACACATACAGAATTGGAGGATATACGCTCATGTCCTGGCTGTCAAAAATATGCATAATGTATCTATCACACTCTCTCTTAGCCTACATCTGGCAATGCAATCAATGTAATATGCTAACGTAATGCTAACAGCAAAAACAAAATAATTTCACTTCTCCGTGCTCACTCACTTTGCTGTAGCCAACCGTGATGGTTGTTTGCTAACTGTAGGGCCAGTTGCCCATGGCTAGATGAGTAGGGGAGAATGGGCATAAAATATACGTAAGCCTACTGTGTGACTATAGTAGCCTAATGTATTTATTACTACTTCAGTTTAATAGATGGTCAATTATTTCTAAGTAGGCACAATTATCTTTTTTTGGTTGAAGTTGAAATTATTTAGGCTAAGGAAATGTTTATAAAAATATTGCTGCGAGCGTCCAGCCCCCATCCCCTCCCTCCCCTTCCTTCCCGACGATGCCATCGTCCATCACAATGTTTACTGTAGATATCGTCCGATGCCAGTTTGGTAGACATCGACCCAACCCTAGTGGTAATCCCCACCCTAGTCTACCATAGCCAGCCTTAACTTTAGTAAAGTCTGGGACACAGCGCTGGCTAACTGGAATAACGGATATAGACTTGTGATTGACAATTCTAACAGCTAATAAAAATGGACTTCGGGAAAGTGGGTCTCTATCTAACAGGTAACAGGTATATGTATCAGACGTTCAGCACAGACGCTTATGTGACATAGTGCTAATGAATTGAATAGGCTGAGGCAACAAAGATACGCTCATTGACTAAATACTTTTTTTGCTCTAAGGGTGTCTTCAATGGTGTTTATGCAAATATGAGGATGGTCCACCTCTTAACATCGGTGGTGGTATGTATATTCTTTTTAGTTTTTTTTAGTGTGTGGGTTAGTGGGATAATTTTTAAACGAAGTTGAGAAATCAACTGCACTGAGAAAAAGCTGTATGTGAATCAACCATGCAAAGCTTTCTCTAGATGAGTATTTTACAGCAGCATGTCATACCGTCTGTCATTCAGCCCTTGCTGCTGTCTACAAAATGGCTATGCTGCAATAAATAATGCCTGTGTAATTAGTAGAAACAGATGGTTACAGAAATACAACATATTGATGACTCTTTTGTTTGTGTTGTGCAGCAGATGCTGTGTTTATGACCAGTGCAGTGGCACTGGAGATATGTTTTAGAAAGGGGGGGCAGTTGTGTGAGGGAAATTGTTTCTACTTCTAAGCCTGTACAACTATGCTTGAGTTATTTTGTGTAATTAATTTTTTGGTTAATACTGAAAACGGAATAATGGTCAACACCACACCATTATATATCTCCCTATTTATAAAAAAACAAACTGCTCTCTATCTGAAATATGCCCTTTCCTAGAACAGTAAATGTACAAACCATGTTATGCGCAGGAAAATTGTCACTCTTTTAGGGGAAAATGTCGAAATGGTGCACGATTTAGGCTGCACATGGTTTTATATCCTCAAAGCTTAAGAAGGAGTGTTGTATTTTTTAGCTTTCTGAAGCCAAAAAAGCAAGAGGAGATACTAAAACACACACAAGAACAGGACATCAAAGGGATAGTATCTGAGGATATGAGGTGGAAACTAACTTTACTGTATGGTACAGTAAAGTTTCCTGTTCGATAATGAGATTCAGATCGATGTGAGACCAATACTGGCGCGCTAAACA
Source organism: Amblyopsis rosae (assembly GCA_025399935.1). NCBI lineage: Eukaryota > Metazoa > Chordata > Actinopteri > Percopsiformes > Amblyopsidae > Amblyopsis > Amblyopsis rosae. The sequence goes on along the minus strand of JAODTR010086752.1, from coordinate 6,654 downwards.
AATGTCTAAAGCAAGCCAAGATAATGAAAACTATACAAAGTCATAACAAAACATTATCTTAAAATAAAAAAATGTAGGCTATTGGCTTATAAGGACATTGGCTTGTAAGGACATTGTTGTTCCTGTAGTCTCTTATTTTGTCATTCACATGAATTGTCAAGATTGCATTGAGACCCATGGAATAATATTGTGAATAAGCTACTGTAGCTCTCAAAAGCATTTTGTAGTTCTACTTCTCTCTGATATTTGAGAAATGTGTTATTTCCTTTGGAATATATCTAACTGTTATCAATAACACCATTAGCCTATACCAGGTGCAAATATCTTAATTTACAGGGCATGCCTATAGCAACAGTAACCAAGGGGGTGTGACATTGAATAGTGGACTTTCCAATGCTGGTACCCTCATGATGGTCGTCAAAGTAGGCAAATAAACGAATGTAACTCGGTTTATGCTACGTCAAACCCTTTTATATAAGAAAAAAAGTTTGGTGGGGGGGGGGGCCATTCAATTGCCTAATGTTGTTGGCACAGTGACTACAGTTAGTTTGTTTACTTCCAGGGGACAAAGTGTGAACTGAAAGTGAAGAATGGAGCAGTCTATGAAGGAGTATTTAAAACGTACGGTCCAGAGGTACGGTCACATCTTTCTAGGTGCAAATGTCAAATGTTTCTCTGATGACCTTGTTAAATGGTGCTAATTGGTAGGATTCAGTATAGGGAAGATAATTCCAGCACTATACCACAGGATAGTTTCTGCTCTTTCTTTTTAAAAAGGAAAACATAGTAATTTGATAAGCAGTAAGACTCAATGCATCTCACCTGTCATCTATGGTCATGTGGTTAGACCAGGAATTTCAAAATGAACATTTTTCTAATCAACTTGATGTTTTCTTTCCAAGTGTGACCTGGTATTGGACGCAGCCCACAGAAAGAGCCCTGAGCTAGGTGTGGCTCCAAGGAAAGAGGATATTGTGGAGAGCATCATTTTCAAGGCCTCTGATGTGGTAGTGGTGTCCTTCAAAGACGTGGACCTCAATTTTGCCAGGAAAGGTACATCGCTAAGTCATTCAGAGTGGCTTGCTTAGCCTGCTACACGTGTGCACCATATAGCTAGGGAAATCGCATTGTCGCATACACATGTGACAAAAATGCACATGCGCTATAACGGGTGGCTGTCTGTATAATAAGCCTATGGATCTTTTTCAGTGTGTATATACACCTGTACTGTCATAGGGGCTGAACTGCAAAGAAAATCTTGCGTGCCCCCACTGAGTAGCCAGTCATGGAAGAATAATGTGAATTATTGATCGGTCAGATCTCCCTGGTATGGCAAGAACAGTCAATAATAGCTCAGTTACTCACCGTACAATGAATCTTGACTTTACAATTCCCTTTTGAACCATTATATAATGGATTTTATGAACAATAAGTGTCAAGGCACTCTATAGCATTTTCTAAGGGGCACAGATGATTCTGACTTTAAATGGGTATAGTAATGTAACTGATCTGAAATACACTGCCTGGCCAAAAATGTTGCATACTAATGTATGTAGTTGAACTACTTTGATATGCTTCCTATCATATATATTCTTGGATGCCATTGGAACTATTTGAAAATCATATTTTCTCAATTTAGCTAGTTTGATCTTATCTTCACTTGATGATTTTGTCTGACATAGGTATTTCTCCATGCTCGCTCACTGCAGTCACTTCATTATCTAATATATCAAGCTAGGTACTGTAGCAGCTAAATGGTTCGTTGTGACCTGTGTGAAGTGACAGATTGACATGATGTGTCACAATCAAATTAGAGGTTTTATTAGCCAAACGCTAAAGTGGGTAATGGATACAATGTTTGTTTGTATTGGTATATATACATTTATTTTTTATTTTTTATACATAACTAATTATTTTGCGGACCCCATGCACCACTTTAAGTACCAATGTACTAAGGTACTCTAGCACATTCCAAAGACTTTCAGTGGAGCTTAAGTCAGGACTCTGCCAGCTAATTCATGTGGCGAAATAATTCCTCATGCTCCCTTAACCACACTTTCACAATCTAGCGAGTTAAATCCTAACATTGCTGTCTTGGAACATGCCCGAGCATCAGGAAGGAAGGGGGAAAAAAAAAGAGAACTGTTCTTGGTCATTCAGTACATTCGGGCTGATCTGACTTTATTTTATTGCCAATAACATTGCTGAGCAATTGAAGCAGCACCAGATCATAACATTGCCTCCAATCCAAGTGGTCTACTTTTCATTTTTGGCCAGAAGTGTATGAGAAGGTCATTAATGTTGTCTTATTCTTAGTCTTGAGGCTAGCAGTACAATACATATAGTGCATCCGGAAAGTATTCACAGTGTTTAACTTTTTCCACATTCTGTTATGTTACAGCCTTATTCCAAAATTTATAAAAATAGATTTTCCTCAAAGCGCTACACACAATACACAACAGACAATAATGGCAAAGTGAAAAAGTTTAAAATAGTTTAGCAAATGTATTAAAAATGTATTAAAAATTAAAAGAATCATATGTACATAAGACATCACAGACATTGCATGACACGCATAATAAAGCTCAGGCACTTTCTGTTTCCACTAATCATCTTTGAGATGATTCTACAACTTGATTGATCCACCTGTGGCAAATTCAGTTGATTGGACATGATTTGGAAAGGCACACACCGGTCTACATAAGGTACCACAGTTGACAGTGCATGTCAGAGCACAAGCCAAGCCATGAAGTCCAAGGAATTGTCTGTAGACCTCCGAGACAGGATTGTGTCGAGGCACAAATCTGGCGAAGGCTACAGAAACATGTCTGCAGCATTGAAGGTCCCAATGAGCACAGTGACCTCCATCTGTAAATGGAGGAAGTTTGGAACCACCAGGACTTTTCTTAGAGCTGGCCGCCCGGCCAAATTGCGATCGGTGGAGAAGGGCTTTTGTCAGGGAGGTGTCCAAGAACCTGATGATCACTCTGACAAAGCTCCAGTGATGCTCTGTGGAGAGAGGAGAACCTTCCAGAAGGACAACCATTTCTGTAGCACTCTATCAATCAGGCTTGTATGGTTGAGTGGCCAGATGGAAGCCACTCCTCAGTAAGAGGCACATGACAGCCCGCCTGGAGTTTGCCAAAAGGCATCTGAAGGACTCTCAGACCATGAGAAACAAAATGTAGCCTGATGAAACCAAGATTTAACTCTATGCTGAATGCCAAGCGTCATGTCTGGAGGAAACCAGGCACCGGTCATCACCTGGCCAATACCACCCCTACAGTGAAGCATGGTGTTGGCAGCATCATGACAAATGACTTGTACTAATCGGGATCGAGGGAAAGATGAATGCAGCATTGTACAGACATCCTTAATCAAAACCTGCTCCGGCGCAGACCTCAGACTGGGGAGATGGTTCGTCTTTCAACAGGACAACCCTAATCACACAGCCAAGTTAACAAAGGAGTGGGTTCGTCACAACTCTGTGAATGTCTTGTGGCCCATTCAGAGCCCAGACTTGAACCCGATTGAACATCTCTGGAGAGATGGAAATTGAGAGAAAATTGCTGTGCATGGATGCTCCCCATCCAACCTGATGGAGCTTGAGAGGTCCTGCAAAGAAGAATGGGAGAAACTGCCCAAAAGTAGGTTTTGCTAAGCTTGTAGCATCATACTCAACAAGACTTGAGGCTGTAGTTGCTGCTAAAGGTGCTTCAACAAAGTATTCAGCAAAGGCTGTGAATACTTACGTACATTTTTCACTTTGTCATTATGGGGTATTGTGTGTAGAATTTGGAATAAGGCTGTAACATAACAAAATGTAGAAAAACGGAAGCGAATGTGAATACTTTCCGGATGCACTGTATCACAGTGTTGTTTATATTATCTTTTCTTTTGCTACATGCTGCTTTATGGAATATGTTCTTTTTATTTAAGCAGCAGGGTGGTGGATTTAATATCTAGTCAGTCTGAAGACTTGCGACCTGAAGTATTGCTGTGAATGATTTAATTAGCCACCATCGATGTCTACTATGGGAAATATTTGTAGATAATGCAATTGAGTGTATATGGTACATACATTATCATTACCGTTTCTGTTCTGATCACTGAGATTTCTGACATTGTTTTAGAGGGAGACCACTAACTGTGTTCTAATACTCTCTCACTTGTTTCTCTCTCCTCTCCAATGGTCTAGTCTCCTCTGACACAGCAGGTAATGTCTGCTTTCTGCCCACATCTTTCTGTACATGCAGGCACACACACACTTTCTCTAAGATTTCTTGAAATGTAAAAAGTTCCAACATTATAAATGCATTAATGTCCAGATGGAAACTGAAAAAGATGGGATGTAAAATATCTTTAAAGCTCCAATAGTTAAATATCAGGCCCTTTGTTTTTACCATACCACTTCTTAATCCTAAGCTTTGACCCAGAGATCTTCTGCGTCCCTGTGTGATATTGAAAAACATTCACGTAACTGTCACAATCAGACTGAATGTGTTTCACAACCAGTGCTGCTATTAATAGCACCTATATAGCATCTAAATTGACCTAATATTTGACAAGGAAGCATTATTTCTTCCTTATAAAAGTGGGAATGATTTTCCTCATTAAAATTCATTGAAGATGCACATAACATTTCTCAAAATGTGATGTTTTGCTTTGGAACATCTAATTTCCTAGTTTTGTCATCCTCATCTTGCAAGCTCTACATTCAGTGGTTACTGGTACTTTGCTAACCAGTCAGAAAATGCTCAAAATAAATGATGTGTGTCCATTCAGAAAGCAGGCCAATCATACCGGTTGATCAGTTAAGTTGCATGTGTGTTTGATCATCTTAAAATTCCCAATTTTTGCAGATGATGTACAGGTGTACAGTAGATGTTACTGTCTTTGCAGTTATGTCCCAACCGGTGTATTTCTTGGCATTCATTTATAAGCTATAGTAAGTATAGCTCTGTTATGGGAATGTCACACATTTGTTTTTCTTATTGGCTGAAGATGGTCTATTCACCTGCAAATGACTGATGGACACCTTGTGGTCTTGTGGTACTGTTTTTTTTACATACACAAATTCCTAATATGGAGTGTCTCCTGACTGATTTGTGAAAGGTACTAACTGAAGGTGGAGCTTGTGAAGCAAAGCTGCTGGTTTCTATGTCCACATAAATAGACACAAGTGATGAGCACCTTGCGTATGATTCCATTGAAATACTTTTTTTTTTTTTTTTTTTTTTTAACATACTTTGCAAAATTATTTTGTATAAGATTTTTTAAATGTATAAATCCATTTGGGCCTAGTGCTTTGCAGTCTTAGTGATTGACTGCTATCTAAATGCATGTTTGCTTTCCCCTACACTGTTGTATTGTTGACTATTATTTTATATAATACATTTCCTAATTCCTTTCCCTGTGATGGGACATGTGCAAAACAGATGTCGGGCTCTTCAGTTGATTTAAATCAGTATAATGTTCCAACTTCTGAATTTGGTAAGCTCATTATCAGCCATGCTTGGGTGCACATTGTATTTATGGATTAGCTAGGAATATTTGGTGACGTTTCGTTAAGGAAGGAGCCATGTATGCACATGATAAATCACGGCCAGTGCTGGATCAGAAACACCTCTCCCTGCCCAGGGGTGCTTCTGAGGTCCCTCAGAAGCGCACACACAAGATAGTGTTGTGTGCTCACACACACAGTATATTTTTAAATATCACCCGATATATCGAAATGCGTATCGAGAGCCGTGGAAGTTCACTGTTATTGGTATCGACTACTACATTTCTAGTATCGTGACATACCAGCACTGTCTCCCTACTTATGTCACCAGCCTTTAAAGGCAGAGTGCTTGCTTGCATAAAGCAGTGAGAGGTCCACTGAATTTCACCATGGTTCACCAGTGTGTGTCTGTGTGTGTGGAGCTGGCTTGGGTGCTTATGTTCCACATTATGTACCGCTCCAGCATGGATACTGTATGTTTTTCTGTGTGTGTGTATTGTAGACAATTTCACAGATGCTGCCGTGAGCAGCAGGATCAACGGGGAGCACAAGGAGAAAGATTTAGAGCCCTGGGATGGAGGAGAGACCCACACCTCAGGCAGCCTGGAGTCCTTAGATACAGATGTGGTAAGAACCAACACACAGACATGCACACACACACTGATTGACTGATTTTATTGATACATTGTTGGATAACATGCACTCCGATCGTGTATTTGCTTTGATTCCGTTACTCCTATCCTCTCTCTTTCTCTCTCACATTTAATAGTCTAATGGCTGGGATCCTAATGACATGTTCAAATACAATGAGGAGAAGTATGGAGTCCTGTCTACGTATGACAGCAGCTTGTCCACGTACACGTAAGCTTCTATATTTGTTCAGTCAGACTGCTGTGTGTGTGCATTTCTATGTTTAAAGATAAAGGTTAAGTTGCTTGGAAAACACTTGGTTTGAAGATGCATGAGCCAGCTTTGTCACCGTGAGGGGTTTAACACGCTCTGTGTGTGTGTGTCAAGTCAAGTCAAGTCAATTTTATTTATATAGCCCTTAATCACATTGCAGTCTCAAAGGGCTTTACAACTTACATTTCACATGGAAACAAACAACACCCCCTTAACCTGCTCCTCCCCCCGGGCAAGGAAAAACTTCC
>JAODTR010086741.1:0-14313 GCA_025399935.1 Amblyopsis rosae | reverse complement strand
ATAGATAGATAGATAGATAGATAGATAGATAGATAGATAGATAGACAGACAGACAGACAGACAGATAGATAGATAGACAGACAGATAGATAGATAGATAGATAGACAGATAGACAGACAGACATACAGACATACAGACAGACAGACAGACAGACAGACAGATAGATAGATAGACAGACAGACAGACAGACAGACAGACAGATAGATAGATAGACAGATAGACAGACAGACAGACAGACAGATAGATAGATAGATAGACAGATAGATAGATATAGACAGACAGACAGATAGATATAGACAGACAGACAGACAGGCAGATAGATAGATAGATATACAACTAAACATACATAATATACAGTACATACTGACCGCCAGTCAGACAGGCAGACAGAGACACACAGAGACAGACCAATTGACAGGCAGGCAGGCAGACAGACAGACAGACAGACAGGCAGGCAGGCAGACAGGCAGAGATACAGCCAGCACCACCTACATGGTTCTCACACAGCGGCCCACTGAAGCCCGGCCCACAAGAGCAGTGGAAGTGGCCCAGCCGCTCCTCACATGTTCCAGCGTTCAGGCAGGGGTCTGAGGCACATGGGCCTGTCCCGGCCTGGCACCTGCAAAACACACAGGGGCTTTAGCACCGTGTTAGCACCTGGTGGGGCTTTAGCTGCTCTGCCCCCTGGAGGGGCTTTAGCACCGTGTTAGCACCTGGAGGGGCGTTAACTGCTCTGCCCCCTGGAGGGGCTTTAGCACCATGTCAGCACCTGGTGGGGCTTTAGCACCATGTTAGCACCTGCTCTGCTCCCTGGAGGGGCTTTAGCTGCTCTGCCCTTTGGAGGGGCTTTAGCACCATGTTAGTACCTGGTGGGCCTTTTAGCTGCTCTGCCCCCTGGTGGGTCTTTAGCTGCTTTGCCCCCAGACGCTGGAAAGCCATTTCCCCACACATACGATATGCTACCACAGTCTATTTGTTCTTTAATAAACTTCTCATGTATACTCCTGTCTTTTTAAAATGTGTTATGCTCTACGTCTTTATGTATTTGTATTTACAAATAAGTATTTACAATGTAAGATGTCATCAGTGTCTTGAATGGCATCTTCAAATACAATTTATTATTATTATTATTATTATTATTATTATTATTATTATTAATAATTAATTATTATTACTATTAATAATAATACATTTTCTCCGGCTGCTGTTAAGAGGCGTTGCTAGGCAACACAGGGGCTCACCTGGGCCCTCCGAACCCCGGCCGGCAGGTGCAGTTGCCTGGCCCCAGTGGGCCGTGGACACACTCCCCTCCGTTAAGGCACTCTGTGCTGTTGTGGCAGGCCGCCGGGTAAGAGCGCCACCTGGTGGGAGGCACAGGGAGACAGTGGTGGTGGTTACCCTGACGACGCTAGTGTGGCGTTACCCTGACGATCACGAGCACGTCCCATGTGGACGCCGAATTACCGACACGCACACGCACACACACGTACAGACATGCACACACATGCAGAGAACACATTTCGCTACATGTGTGTGTATGTAACAATAAAAGCACCTTTACCTTTACATGCGCACATACACACACACGCACGCACACACACACACTACAGCCTGTGGAGAGCCAGGTGCATGCTGGGTACTCACTGGCAGTGCTCCCCCCACCAGTCGGGCCCACAGTGGCAGGCGAAGGCGTTGAAGCGGTCCAGGCAGACACCCCTGTTGAGGCAGGGCGTGGGGTCGCACACGGGCCCCCCCCGGCACCCCGGGGCCGGCCCGGGGCCCACCCCCACACTCACGAAGCGGCTGGTCTGCGGGGGGGCGTGGCCGGGGGCGTCAGCCAGCGGCAGGTACACGCCCCCGAGACGCACCTCTCCCAGGCAGCCCGTGAAGTTCTCTGCCAGCCACACGGCTGCGTCGTTGAGGAAGTCCAGGCTGCCGTTGCCGCCGGTGCCGCCGCCCGCGGGCCGCCCGTCCACTGTGAGGCACCAGCGGGCGGGGGACGGCGCGGAGTCGGCCGTGGCCAGCGCCACGCGGTGCCACACGCCGTCCGCCACGGGCAGCCGGCTGGCAAAGGCCAGCAGCGGGCCGCCCGCAACGTCCAGCTTCACCAGCACGGTGCCGTTCAGCAGACTCAGACACAGCGTCTGGCCCGGGGCTGATGCACGCAGCAGCACCCCCTGCTGGTCGCGCGTGCGGAGGTTCAACGTGAGGCTGGTGATGGGTGCTGCTAGGGAACCGTTGGCCCAGTACTGCAGGGCGTTGTCGTGGAAGGAGGCCTCGGTTAAACCTGGCAAAGAGCGAGAAGGAGCAAAGGTGAGCGCCACCATGAGGCCAGTGAGAGCAGAGAAGCGTTTAACATTTGCTAGTATAAAAAAAGAAGAAAAAAAACGCAACCGATCTGAGGAGGTGGTTCTTGGCAAACACATGTTGACACTGGAAAAAGTGTCAGTTTAAATCTAAGCGAATAAAACAATTCGTAAACAATTTGGAATGTTTACGCAAAATGTTAAAATTTCTAGTTCAAAGCAAACGCATTCACTACGAACGCTCGCCTGTTTGCCAAATCTGATTACACCTCAGCATGACAATGTACAGGAGGAGTTAAAGGTGTAAATAGAATATCTGTCAGCTAGCAGGGAGGAATGCTTTGTGAGCGGGTATACTCTCGGATCAATTTCTTTTTGTTGAGATTACAGTCTGTAAACCCTGTTGGCATTTACGTTTTCACAGCCACCCTGCTGGCGGTCCAATCAGCGGGGTTAGTGTGCTTCTAAATGGTTGCAGAGCTAGATGAAGCGATCAAAACAGTTGCGCCAATTGGTTCAGCAATATCCAACAGTTTCAAAATGAACCAGAGGTCTATGCCCAGTAGGAGGAAACGACTGCGAACACTTCCCAATGGAGCGTGGCCAGAATATATTCACAAAGCAGAGGAGGAAGGGGAGGATGTTTCAGTTGTTGATTACAACATATTGCTCTCTTTCCTTGGTTTTGATCCAGCTCTTGTTGCTCATTTCAAATCCCGCCTACAGCAGCAGCTTCAATACAGACTCAGTGAACTGAAGAATCAGTGAGCTGAACATCCGACCAAGGGGAGGACCAGGGTTATCAGATTACTGCAAAGACATTCATTTTATGAAGGTCTATAATATTTGAAGTGTGTTTCCACGCAGCTGTGCCTCTTAATATAACTGTAATAATAAAATATGAAACTCTACAACGCCATACTCTATAGAGATAATATATACTATATAACTATGTCCATCATGCATAATGTGTGTTGATGTTTTCAAGAGAATTTGAAATCTAAAAATCTATAAAAAATCTAAACAATATAAAGTGTCTTTGACATTGAAACATTGATATCGTTATTTAATTAAATGATGGGTCAACATCACATGACTGGTCTATGTCACATGACATGTCTATGTCACATGACATGTCACGTCAGGAACGTCGTGTTTGTGTTGAAGGAGGAGGAGGTCCACTCACATTCGTAGCCACCTGGCAGGTCCATGCAGGTCCCGCCCTGAGGACACGGGCTGTCTAGGCACCACAGCCGGGTCTCGCACCTGCTGCCTGAGAAGTTCCTGGGACAGTCGCAGCGGAAGTCGTTCCAGATGTCTTCACACTGGCCTCCGTTCAAGCAGGGCCTGGGCTGAGAACAGAGCAGAGATGGGTCAGTGTGCCCCCTAGAGGAAGAGAGGAACCACTACACCATCTATACTGCCCCCTAGAGGAAGAGAGGAACCATAACCACTTCACTCTCCTGCCACTAGAGGACAGGGAATAAAAGAGGTTCAACGTGCCCCATTACCTGGCAGGTGTCGTCGCCAAGGCAACCTTCCAACACGTTGTCGAAGGCGATGGATGGGAGCCGCCCCTCCCCGCCCACGTCCAGGCGTAGATCCTGCAGGCAGCCTTTGAAAGGCCCCCCCCAGCGGGCCACGTCGTCCCCTGCAGGCAGCCCCCCCACGTAGGCCGTGTCGCCCGGCAGCAGCGACACGTTGGCCAGGGTACGCCAGCCGCCGCTCCCCACGGCCACGGTGTCATCGCCGCGGAACGCCATGAGGCCGCGCCACACCACCACCTCCACCAGCCGCTGGTCGCCCCCAGCGACCGCCGTTACCTCTGTCAGCAGGGTGGTGTCGTGGCTGTGGGCGGCCAGGACGCCCCCCCGCAGGTACAGCGTGAGGTAGGGGGCGGCGCCGGGTCGGGTCAGCTGCAGCAGCAGGCCGGACGGCCGGCGGGAGCGCAGCAGGAAGGACAGGTTGAAGGAGTCGCCGCGGCTCTCCGTCACGTTGAAGGAGGCGTAGCTGCTGCTGTTCTCATGGCTGAAGGTCCATGAGGGGTACTCTGGGAGAGGAGGGGATCAGGAGCAACACAGCCTCTGTCACTACGCAACGTTAGCAGTGTGAGGTCAGCTAAAGGCCCTGGTACAGTCTGTGTCTGTCTGACTGTCTGTCTGTCTGTCTGTCTGCCTGTCTGCCTGTCTGCCTGTCTGTCTGTGCTGAAAGAACATCAGTCTGTGTCTGTCTGTCTGCCTGTCTGCCTGTCTGCCTGTCTGTCTGTCTGCCTGTCTGACTGTCTGCCTGTCTGTCTGTCTGTCTGTCTGCCTGTCTGCCTGTCTGTCTGTCTGTCTGTGCTGAAAGAACATCAGTCTGTGTCTGTCTGTCTGTCTGCCTGTCTGCCTGTCTGCCTGTCTGTCTGTCTGTCTGTGCTGAAAGAACATCAGTCTGTGTCTGTCTGTCTGTCTGTCTGTCTGCCTGTCTGTCTGTCTGTCTGTCTGTGGGTGCTTCTACATTATAAGTGCTGTACTATGTGAAGTTAGGCTGCCTACCTCTCTCACAGCTGGGCCCGTGGTAGGGCCGGCTGCACTCACAGCTGGCCCGGAGCCACAGGTCCAGGCAGCGGCCGCGGCCGGAGCATGCGCCCGCGCCGCACCACTCCTCCTTGGAGCAGCCGGGCTGCAGCCGGACGCCGCTGTCCGCCTCGCGCTGCAGGTCCTGGGGCAGCAGCAGCCGGCCGTCCACCTTCAGGTCCTCCATGCAGCCCACGAAGCCCCGCCCCTCATCGTCCGGGCCTCCGCCCACGTACAGGAGGGTGTTTAGTGGCCAGGCTGAGGGGAGGGGCCGGGGGCCCCGGGCGGCCGCGGCGCCGTCAGAGACTGCAGTGCAGTTCTCGGCACCGTGGCAACCGGGCCCGATCAGCGTCAGCTCCAGACGCTTGCCTAGACTGACGGCCGCGTGCCGCCAGGCGCCGTCATCAGCCCGCGTGGCGAGGCTTGCCAGCTGGCTGCCCGCCCGCGCCCTCACAACCCCCCCCACCAGCTCCAGCAGCAGGGGGCCGCGCTGCAGCAGCAGGCCGTAGGGCAGCGTGGTCCGGAAGCGAAGCTCCAGGAGGGCGTGGGAAGAGGCGAGGGGCAGCAGCTGCAGCCTCACGTAGCCCCCGGCCAGGGAGAAGGTGCTGGAGGTGTTGCAGCGCTGCCCCGCCCAGCCCGGCGGGCATAGGCAGGCGTAGTCGTGGCGCCCGGCGTCGCCCAGCCCCGGCACACACGTCGCCCCGTGCAGGCACCCGTGACCACGGCAACCAGTCAGAAGGACACCGCAGTCTGGGCCGCCCCAGGGCTCCTGGCCTGGCACCGGTGGCGGGCAGAGGCAGCAGTAGGCGCCAGGGCCGTCCTGGCACGTGGCGCCATGCTGGCAGGGGGCGCTGGAGCATTCGTCCACGTCCTCCTCACAGTGTGTGCCTGGGGAGCACACCGTGATGTCACAGGTCACATGATGACATCACATGTCACAACGTGATGTCACAGGTCGCACAGTGATGTCACAGGTCACAACGTGATGTCACAGGTCACATGATGACATCACATGTCACACTGTGATGTCACAGGTCACATGTGGGGCTTTTCCACACATTTGGCTGCGGCGTGACAAGCCTCATTTGCGTTTCCACCAACAGTTTAACCGCGCCAAGTCATATCGAGCCACGCCCGAGGTGGGCCTGCACTGGAGGGGGGCCAAAGTGAGCAGGCCCGCCTCCAATTGAGCTGCTGTGACGTTTTGGGCTTGGTCATCATTTCATGAGAGAGAAAGTTGGTGTGAGTCGTGCGACGCACAATATTAAGCCTAGGCTATTTTCAGTGTTTGTATTAATTAGCTACATTTGTTTTCTTTTTTTTAAAGACTGACCTACTCACTTCGAATCAGGTCACCTAGTGAGCTAAACCTAGTGAGACGGAACGACTCACCCGTGGAGAGTGAAGTTTAAGGCGTAGACAAACCTTTTTTTTAAGCAAATCTATTTATTACACAACGTTATGTTTGTGTTTTGGACAGTCATGTGCCTGTTATAATCGATTTCAGCGCTCTCGTATCTTTTGTATGTTCTGTAGGAATTGCTGACATGCCCACATGCTGCCAGCTCAATGCGGCGTGTACGAATATTCCCCAGACATATTACACTACTCTACTAAAATACACATTTTAAGATCTATACATTTTCATAGTCTAGGATCATTTTACCACCGTTATGAGAGAGATGGGAAAACCCAGCCCAGACGTTTGTCACTTTGTCTGGAAACCCAACACAGATATTAGTCCCCCACCGTCACGTACACTGATAAGTGTTATTAACATAATTAGTGTTATCAGGTCATTTGCTGATAAGGAAATGACTGTTATCAGTGTCTATTACAGTCATGTATTGTAAATGATAACAACAACAGTTATCTCTACAGTGTGGCAATGGAAGCACAGTGTCCAGGAACACCACAGAACACCACAGAACACCACAGAACACTGGGAGACCAGGAGTCAGGCAGAGTGGCCACAACCACCTCATCTAACACCATTTAGAGATAATCCCTGCATTAGTGTCAGCTGCCTGCTGGAACACTGCGATCTTCCACTTTACTCTATTACGCTCTACTGGTCTACTCTATTAGGCTCTACTGGTCTCTATTACGCTCTACTGGTCTACTCTATTACGCTCTATAGCCACATATTTTAGCACACACACCCACACACACATATATATATATATATATACACACTGTATACACACAACCATGTAAACATAAATAAATACATACTACCAACACTACACACACACACACACACACACACACACACACACTACCAACACTACACACACACACACACACACACTACCTTCCAGGAGTCCACAGCAGCAGACCAGTAGTAGCAAAAGGCCGCTCATTCCCCCAGACTGTAGTGTCCTCACACACTGTACTCTCTCTCTCTCTCTCTCTCTCTCTCTATGTCTCTTTCTCTCTCACACTCGGTCTGTCTGTCTGTGTCACAACCTGTGATCGCTCGCTCTATCGTCTTGCTCTCTCTATTTCTGTCTAAATCTCTCTCTCTCTCTCTCTCTCTCTCTCTCTCTCTCTCTCTCTCTCTCTCTCTCTGTCAGTGTCTCTCGTCCCATGTCTGTGTATCTTGACTCCTACTCCTTGAAGTGATTACAGGAGGAGCCCCCCCCCACCCCCCTCCATCTGGCTCCTATCAGCTGCTGACAGGAGGAATGCTCCTCTCTCTGCCAGTGTGTGATGGATGACCCGGCTCAGAGGGCGCCATCTGGTGGAGCAGGGGAGCAGCGGCAGGCTAATACAGCAGGGGCGAGGGCTAATATGGCTGGGGCGGGGCTAATACGGCAGGGGCGGGGCTAGTGTTAATGGAGGCAAGGCTGGGGGGGGGGGAGTCAACATGCCCTGCTGCTACAATATGAGGTCGTGACCAGTGAACAATACTACACATCAGTGACCACTACACACTGCAACACAATACTACACACTCAATACACACTACAACACACTCTAGTACGCACTACACACCGCAACACACTCTGAACTAGCTAAGAACTGTGTAGGGTTAGTGAACTAGCTATGAACTAGTCTCGCAGAGCCAGCCTTTTCTTAAGGAAAGTCTGTGTGACGTGGTGCTGATGAACGGAAGAGGCTGAGACTAGATAGCTATGAACTGGATAGTGAGCTAGCTAAGAACTGGTTATTGTTCGTGAGCTAGCTTAGTGTTAGTGCATGCGTGAGCAAGACGTAAGGCGGTATAATCAGTAGAAGCAGGATTAACCCTTTATTAATAGACTCCTAGTGTATGTGTGTGTGTGTGTGTGTGTAGAGATAAGCGCAGGGTAAAGGTCAGCCACCTGTGAAGCGTACATGTGTGTGTGTGTGTGTGTGTGTGTGTGTGTGTGTGCGTGCGTGCCACCCACCAGTGAAGCCCTCCAGACACACACACTGGTAGGAGTTGACCAGGTCCTGGCAGCGGCCTGCGTTTTGACAGGGAGCAGACTCACACTCGTCCACGTTGACCGAGCAGTTCTCTCCTGGGGGGAGGGAGGGAAGAGATTGTTATACGTGCACTATTGTTACCCCCTCAGGTCTGTCATGTGACTGGCCTCAGGTGTGTCATGTGACCTCTCTCTGTAATGTGACTGGCCTCAGGTGTATGTACACTAACCCAGCGTTCATGGTGGGTTACTCATGTGTGTCTGGCTGACTTTATAAAGTGGTACATACCTCTTGTGTATGAATGTATTGTGTGTGTGATGCAGAGGCCTGGAGCCCAAGACACCTTGTCCAATGGGACAAACATATACTAACCTTACCTGTCTGTCTGTCTGCCTGTCTGTCTGTCTGCCTGCCTGCCTGTATGTCTGTATGTCTGTCTGTCTGCCTGCCTGTGTCTGTTTGAGCTGTCTGCCTGCATGCCTGTCTCAGCTGGGGCCAGGCCTTACCTTGGCCCCAGGTGAGAGGGCCAGGTGAGAGGGCCAGGTGAGAGGGCCAGGTGAGAGGGCCAGGTGAGAGGGCCCAGGTGAGAGGGCCAGGTGAGAGGGCCAGGTGAGAGGGCCAGGTGAGAGGGCCAGGTGAGACGGCCCAGGTGAGAGAGCTTACCGCTGAACCCTGGGAGGCAGCGGCACACAAAGCCAGCCGCCTGCTCCCAGCTGAAGGGGGCGTGGCCCAGCTCAGGCAGCTCCCCATAGTGCCGGGGGTCGGAGCGCTGGAAGCACCGCCCTCCGTGCAGACAGGGGGCACCAGCGCACTCATCTACGTCCAGCTGGCAGGACTCACCCTGGAACCCTGTGGAGAGCACACACACACACACATGATAAGAATTGTAATGACTTCATACATGACGTGTAACATTATTAGTCTCTACTGTAGCAGCACATTCTATCCTGTGAGGTTAGGATTCCACCAGCAACCACGGCATTCCAATGCCAACACTCTGCACACATAAGTAGGAAATATTTGTTATTCCTGGAGTTAAATTGTAAGTTGCAGACATGAAAAAGTGATTCCTTTATAACACAAAGCAATTATTACATTGACTACAAAAGATCATACATAAATATTTAGTTAGTTAATATCTTCAGATAATGCTTATTTTTTGTTCAGCCAATGTGCTATAAAGTGACACGCCAGATGAATTGTTGTCATAAGTCCATCTGGGGAGCCGTATATTGAAACTGCTTGTAAAGGGCAGGTAAAAAAATACTTGGCAGTTGATTGGCTGAACCATCTAGTTGTTTTCCAGCACACCTAAACCACGGCCACGCCTAAACCACACCCATAGAGCGTAAACCACGCCCACACCTAAACCACGCCTGTAGAGCTATCAACACAACGCTGATTGGAAAGTTCAGTTGCTACTTGGATGCATTCTAAATTATTTCCAGAATGATTCTCATGGCGAAATGAAACTGAAGCTCGCGAGGCCACTGACTAACTGCAGCATCTGTTTCTTGGCTTGTTGCCTTTATGCAGGTTTGGGGAGTACAAAGTAGTTTCTATATATTTGTAGACAAAATAAAAATAATAATAATGTTTTTGTTTTTAAGATAGAAACTATAAGAAGTATATATTTATTTATTTATTGATTGATTGATTCATTGATTGATTGATCAGATTGATTCTCTAATCTGAACCTTTAGGAAGTACTGATACCATCCACCTTAAACTGGCGTTTACCTGGGAAGCATTGGCAGGTGTACTTGTTGGTGCCCTCCACACAGGTGCCCCCGTGCTGGCAGGGGTTGGAGGCACACTCAGGTATGTCCTCCTGACAGTGGTCCCCCGTGAAGCCTGTGCCATTGCACTCACAGTGGAAGCTAGGGGGCAGCAGAGTAGTTTTTAGTTACGTTCCTTGACCTCTTTGCTTCATGTAGCAGAGCTACAGTACATAATGGTACTGTTTGAGGCTATTCTTCATACAGCTACAGTACATTATCATACTGTTTGAGGCTATCCTTCATACAGCTATAGTACATTATCGTACTGTTTGAGGCTATACTTCATACAGCTACAGTACATTATGGTACTGTTTGAGGCTATCCTTCCTGCAGCACAGAGACCAGTATTATCACACTGCCTGCCTGCTTACAGCTCCACCAGACATCTACTGATGAGAATGAGTCATGGAAGCCAATAGGTGGATTAATTACCCCTCCCCCCCCCCCCACGGCCTGCCACCATGTCTGGATCCCTGCTGTGCATCACACTGAGGCTTACGCTTATCTGGCTTACCTGGGGTGGAAGAGGGCACTCACACACACACATGAACACACACACACACATGAACACACACACACGCACATGAACACACACAGAGATAAAGACAGACAGACATATGACACGGTGTGTGTGTGTGTGTGTGTTCGTGTGTGTGTGTGTGCGTGCGTGTTTGTGTGTGTGTGTGTGTGTTCATGTGCGTGTGTGTGCGTGCGTGCATGTGTGTGCGTGTGTGTGTGAGTGCGTGTGTGCGTGTGTGTTCATGTTTGTGTTCATGTGTGTTTGTGTGTGTGTGTGTGTGTGTGTGTGTGTGTGCGTGCCCACCTGTCCACCAGGTCCAGGCAGGTGCCCATGTTCATGCAGGGCATACTTGCACACTCGTTCACGTCCACCTCACAGGTGCGGCCCAGGTAGCCTGGCAGGCAGTGGCAGGCGTAGTCGCCCACCAGGTCCTGGCAGGTGGCGCCGTTGAGGCAGGGCGAGCTCTCGCACTCGTCTATCTCCTCCTCACAGTCCACACCTGCTAACAACACCTGCAGCTTTAGCTTCTGGTGGAGGGCGGCATTAGAACCAGAGGGGGCTACGGTTCTGGTGCCCCCTTTTTTGCTACTAGCTTGCGCCTAGCGATATCCCACTATGGTGACGCCATGGCCAACCCCTACTCTGCTTCTGATTGGCTTGTGGATTGAGCTGTGTACCATAGATTAGCATACATATCAGCCAGCTAGAGCCCTGCTAAAAACATTTTATACACTTGTATAGCGCAATAAGCATACAGCAACATTTTTCCAAATTATCTCATGCTTACTAGAGTTCTGCTTGTGAAACAAAGATGACAATAAAATGTTTAAAAAAAAACGCTAGGCCTGTCTTTGCTCTCTGTACAACCTTGTTGTCTCAACGATAACATCTGATCATTGAAGATAACAAGGCTATCCATATTTTCCCGCTTATCCGGGTCGTAACTAGGCCATTCGGCCCTAATCTTAATCAGAGGGTCAACTAACCCATAAACGCATAATCATATATCATAAAAATGCTAGTTGACCAACCTAAACTAGCTGCTAGAGTCTAGCTGGCAAAGCTAAATGAGGCATAGCATGCTATCTTACTAAGCTAAGCACATGGTATGCTAGCTAACCAAGCTAAGTGCTAGCTGACCATGTTAAGTGCTATCTGACCAAGCTAAGCGCTAACCGTGGCATGCTAGCTAACCAAGCTAAGCACTGACCGTGGCGTGTTAGCTGACCAAGCTAACCATGGTATGCCAGCATGGTATGCTAGCATCGTATGCTAGCTGACCAAGATAGCCATGGTATGCTAGCATGGTATGCTAGCATGGTATGCTAGCTGACCAAGCTAACCATGGTATGCTAGCATGGTATGCTAGCTAACCAACCTAAGTGCTGGCTGACCAAGCTAAGCGCTGACCGTGGTATCCTCGGGCGCAGCGGCACATGTAGCGGTCCACCTGGTCCAGGCAGGTGCCGTTGTGGCGGCAGGGCCGCGAGGCGCACTCGTTGATGTCCAGCTGGCAGCGGGCGCCCTGGAAGCCGGGCACGCAGAAGCACTGGAAGCCGCCCGACCCGTTGTGGCAGATGGCACCATTCTGGCAGGGCTTGGACGCGCAGTGGTCCACCGGCTCCTCACACCACACCCCCCGGAACCCGGGGACACACAGGCACCGCAAAATCCCTTGGGGGACGTCCATACAGGTGCCTCCGTTCAGACACGCCTCCCCCGGGCAGGGGCGGCCCATGCCCCCATCCTCCTTCTCCTCGCAGAGCTCCCCGACCAGCCCCGCGGGACACCTGCAGGAGTGGCCTCCTGCCGTCTCCTCCGCAACGCAGACTGACCGGGCGCCCATGCAGGGGTTGTTCTGGCACCCACCGGGGGCCAGTGTGCAGTTGGCCCCCCCAGGCCCCCCACCGGGGCAAAGGTCGGCTGAGGAAGTCCACAGTAGTCCTGAAGAGAGAGGGAGATGGGAAGGCATGGAGTGGTGGTGGAAGATGGGAAGATCTACATTTAAATTCACTTGATCCATCCATCCCTCCATCGAGGGACCCGACCACGGCAGCAACTCAAGCAGCAACTCAAGCAGGGGACCCCAAACCTCCCTTTCCAGAGTCTTATTAACCAGACTGAGGGATCCACTTGAGGGATCCACTTTATGTCACAACAAAACCACAAGAAAAGGCTGGTAAAGTCTGGTTGTGTTGCTGGTGCGGTGTGCAAGGTAGTGTGCTGTCTCTACTGGAGACAGAGCTGATGCGACTGCCACATCGTTACTACATAACACATGCTACTACCACAGTCAGCTCAAACTAAACTCCTCAAACCCACTTTTCAAAGTCGCCTATAAAACATTGTTAAGCCTCTGTTCCTCTCTCACTTGTTACATACACTCCCCAACTCACCCAGCTTACGTTATTTCACATGTATTTGTCATTATATTTAATGTATCTTCTATTTCTACAGTGTATGCTCCTGTCTTAGTCAAATGTTTCACATTATGTGTCTTTGTAATTATGTATTTACAACTTAAAATGTCCTTGAGTTTTGTAAGGATTATTATTATCATTATTATAACATCTTTTACAAAATATCCACTTCAAGAACATTGTGTGTTCTTCTTCACACTATCCACCAAGAAGGTGATATTAAAGTTGGTTATGTTTTCTGTATGAGCATTATATCACATCCAGTGACTACTGCAGACACTGTTTGTGCTACTTCAAATACAAATAACATCCTTCTAATAAACTGCTTAACAATGTAGCCTAAACACTTCTAAAATGTTCCTTCCTGTAGTTTCAAAGCCACTGTGAATACATACTGTATGCAAATAGTACAATATCTTCAGATAACGGTGTTAAAGGCATCCTTCCTCATCCCAGCAGACCAGCTCTGAGCTATCTCGCTGAGACATGATAAGGAGGCTCACAGTTTCCCACTGTTAGCATTTGGCACCTCCGTCTGAGGGTCTACGGCCCCCCCCACCCCCCTCTACCCCCACCCCTGTCTCACCTGAGGCCTGCACTTCCTCTGGCAACACCGAGCCAAGCATTCACACCTCGTTGTCCTGGAATGCCCTCTAAAGGTACAGTCCTCCATTGTGTCAAAACGTCCTGGCAACATCACTGCTTCCTACTCTGCTCACCATTTGTTTGAAAAGCACCGCTTTCTCTGTCTCTCTCTCTCTCTGTCTCTCTCTCTCTCTATCTCTCTCTCTGTCTCTCTGTCTCTCTCTCTCTCTCTCTCTCTGTATATCTCTCTGTATCCTCTAATACATTAAAACAAAATATAACAGTGTAAACAATACGCCTGATAAAAAAGCTATTATTGATGCAGTGAAACAAGTTTTGTCAGACAGATGGACAGGCACAAAAACAGAGGCAGGGGGACAGACAGACAGGCAGACAGACAGGCAGACAGAAAGGTGGCAGACAGACAGACAGACAGACAGACAGACAGACAGACAGAGAGACAGGCAGACAGACAGACAGACAGAAAGGCAGACAGACAGACAGACAGACAGAGAGACAGGTAGAGCTACATACATATTTACACTGATATCCCTGTTTTTACTGGTTATATTTCCCAGAGTTCACAGCCTGGCTGAGCCCCCCTGGCTATGTCTCAGGGCAGATAACCCCCCCCACACACACACACACACACACACACACACACCCTTCACCCCTGCACAACGTCTTCCAGCGCGGGGGGGGGGGGGGGGGGGGGCCCACATGGGCCCCCCCCCC
>JAODTR010086740.1:0-36453 GCA_025399935.1 Amblyopsis rosae | reverse complement strand
GGCATGCCTGTGTCAGCAGGAGTAGACACGCCCCCTAGCCACTACTAACCCTTCAGCAGTGCAGGATCCTCACAGTACGGCTCCTTTAGCATGTGGTTACACATGACTGGACAAAATGTTTAAAGTGCAACTTGTAGGTTAAAATTTTCACAAAATTGAAATAATTATCACTCATAAATTAAAGTTTTAAAAAGTCAATCAACAATTTTAGATGTTTCACAAGAGATGAAGACTTTACAAATTATACTATACAAAAAGTCGGCATCTGTTATAAACAGTTTTTGACTAAACACTTAGATTATGACATATGAGGGGGATCGTCTCTGCCGTGGAGCCCCATCTGCTAATAGATGCTGTTTAATAATGAGTCTGAGCAGTTGTTGTTTAGGCCTAGTTTTCATCATGAAGCAATATTGTGTACATGCAGGTTGCACAAACTCCAGCACTTGACAGGACATTGAGTCTGCTCTTTCTTTTGGAAAAAGGAATGGAGCTAAATAGCTTTCGTGCGTGTTAGGCTACCGGTAGCCTACAACAAGTGAAGAGACGGGACTTCAACACATCTGTTACTAGAAAACATTTATGCAGTGCTAATTTTAGATACAAGAATTAAGAGAGAGGGATGTTTCAAACCATTGTGAATGATTCTTCACGTGATTTAATCCGGTTTTATCCCATGCTGCATCTGAGTGAGCATTCACCCCCGCCTAGTTTCAGACAACATATGTCGCAGCCACAGTATGCATAATGTTGTTGTTATGATTATTATACCACAATAATATTGATGGATTGACTAAAATAGATTAATGTTAACTCACCGATCAGTGGTCAAAGTGGCTGTCACCTGGTAGGCAAACGCGGAGTTTACTGCCGGTTTGCAGGAGTTCATTGCGGTGATGAAATCTGTATTTTCATGCAGTAGGTCTATTTATATTTGTAAATATTTGTTAATTGGCGAGTACTGCACTCACCAAGACACCTGCCCGATTTGCCATTGTTTATTTCCTCACACCATAAATCAATTTCTTGCTGATGTTATTTCTCCTAATCCTTGGTTGTTTCTGGTCTCTTTGACGCCTGGCAGGCTCATAATTACATAGCTATATCGTCCATCATATCCATAAGAATGAACAGTATCGATCTTCTCAGTGTCAAAAATAGTGTTGCGATCCAGATTTCATGTGACGCCGCAACCAGTTTATATATTTTTAAAGTCACCATTACAAAACTCTTACAACAATGGATGTAAAAGTTTTTGTAGTGTATTTAAAGACATATTTTTTTTGAAAATGTACCTTATCTGTCGTTAACCTGCAAGTTGCACTTTAAAGTCATATGCAGCCAGCTTAGTTACCAATCTTTGCTTTCATGCATCCAGTTGTGGCGTAATCAGAATTATTGAACCATGCTGTAAAACACCTTCCCTGTAGCAAGTGGCTGAATGTATTACAAATGGCTTACTTCTGCATCAGGAATGGCTGTGTGTTACGTCTTGCTGGCAAAAGCAAGAAGTCTTGAAATTCTTTCACCAGGTGGTTTCTGTGACAGCACTGCTCTGATTCCATCAAACGAGGCACCCACAGAAAGAATGAATGGCTCGCTGATGTTGGAGTGTGCTAATGCGTTGCTGTGGGCCGAGTCGTGTGTCAATCGCTGGAGTGCCTCTGTGCATTCCGTTTTCCAGTTACATTGGGAGATCTTTCTCTGATGTTTTATGGACTTCCTACCCTTTTTGTTTTATGCTGTCCTTATGTCCATATTTGGCAGCACAGTCTCTAATAAAATGTTGATAATAGTGGACCATGCCCAGGAAGGATCTTAGCATAGGTTTAGAAGCCAAAAACCCTACAATATTAGTGCTAGAGTTGATTCGTCGGTACCCAACTGTCACCCTACAACAGATAGGTCCCGCTTCAGACCTTTACGGGTCTGAAGCTGACAGAGATGGTTCAATAATTACAGTCCTACCAATTGATATAGGTGCACTGTCTGTCAGTTAGTAGTGTAACACATTGTTTCAGCTTCACTGTGCCAAGTGTATTAGGTGGACTCTCCTCTCCACCTCTCATATTGAGAAAGGAGAAAAAGTGTTTGAAACTGCTTTCAGTCCAACTCCAGTTTCAGATACATCAGTATGAAGTAAGCTTTTGATTCTCAGAAGCCCTTCTGTGACACAGCAGCCTTCTCAGAAGTCCTGTTCCTTAGTTTTCTACTACATCCTACATACATTCTATCTACAACTGGACCTCCATGACTGGGGAATAAAGCATTTTGCCTGGCTCCTTGGAAATGCATAGGTGCAAGATCCACTGCCCAATTCAACTAGAGACCGATATCAAAAGACATTGTGTTTCTCAGGTAGGTTGTGTAAACATCTTCCAGAGGTAGGAGAGCGGAGTAAACATTATTTCGTAGAAAGCCAAATATATGTTCCTTGATCCAAACCTTACTATATCTTCAGCTTGCCTCTGAGTTGGTCTCTGTTCAAAGTGCTAACGACTAATGTAATTTTTCTGAATGTCTTTTCCAACATGCACAGAAAGAGTCAGCGCTACAGCATCAAACCTGAAGCTCGTTCGATACTTCATCTTTGTAGGGGATAACAGGTGGACATTAACGAGCAAGGTGGACAAGTTTACTAGCGTGAGGCAGATGTGTTACTACACGAGCGTGTACCAGCCATGTTTTCAACAGCCGTGTGTGTAGCAGGTGTACAAGGTGGTATAGTATGAGTGGCAGAGGCGTGAAGGGGAGAAACACCACTAGCTGGGCAAAGGTGAGTCAACGTGTCATGTCCTAGCTGCCAACCAACCCGCTGAATTATATCCCCCATCTGACGGAGCATGTCAGTGCTGTTGACATAGACTGGTGTAGAGGTAACTACATTCTGAGAACCATGAATGACATGAGAGTAATGGCTAGGAGAAGGAACCTCGCTCACACAGACAAAGGAGTCCTGTGAGTGTCATGACTAAGGCCTGTATACTGTATATCAGATGCACCCCCACCCCCCTGACCTGGACTGACACACTGAAACAGTGATGGTGTCCTCATCACACCTCTTGGACACTGAATGAAGTCACAATTCTGCCAACCCCTTTCAAAATCCACACAATTCCATCCACAAAATGCTATTTGACACAACAACCATCAGTGTGAATGGATCAGCTGATGCATTCATAGCCACAGATTGAGATGCTATGCTGTGGGATACCAATAATTCACTCCCAAAATGGAAAAAGCACATCAATCATACAATAATAATAAGATATAGTGGCTGATGGACCCAGATCAACAGAAATGTACAAAGAAAAAAAACTGCTGTATATAAGCTGATCTGTTTATGCTTATCCAAGTTCTCCGTTGCTATACCTCCACAATGTCCTCCCCGACCAAATCCATTCAATATTAGCTGTTAAAAAAATACAACATATACTGTGTGTTTTTATTTCTGTGTGTGTATTTATATATATATACATATATATATATATATATATATATATATATATATATATATATATATATACACACACACGCGCGCACCCACACACACACCTTAACCTGATATATTCTTTAATTCATACTTACATACTTTCTGTTTTAATCTTATATGCCTCATCCCCAACCAAATCCATTCCATATCAACGGTTCTTTTATGGCTCTCTCTGATCTGTTGGCACAGAGAAACCTCATGCTTGAAGGCCTGCAGGCCCTCTCTGTGTTTTGGGTATGATTCCCAATGACTGGGTCAACAAAGCTCATGCTGTGATTCACTTTATGATGCCTGTACCCAATTTGACTAATATGCACAGCATTCATAATGACTCATACAGTATGTCGATGATGGGGTGAGACTTTTTGTTGACCAGTCTGGAGTCCCCACGAATCAGAAAAAAAAAAACATGATCTCCTACTCCAAAATTACCAAAATTACCTATTGCATACTAGATGGTTTAGATAAGAGTAAACAAATGATCAAAATGGCATATAGTTTTATGTATTCATTTACTGTATTACTAAATTGTAGACTTTTTCACAAATACTGTAATTCTGAATAAGCATGCAGTTTTCTATGAAGCCCCGTATGAAAAGATTTACCTTTCGTTTGTGGCAGAACTTGCTCACGTCCTACTGTATACTGTATGTACAAAAGCAATGACACCACCAACCATTTGACCCCAAATGCCTCTGGCATTTCTGCATAGTTCAGCACATTGTTTCATTTCTTGCACGGGACTTGTTTGTGCCATTGTTCCACGCAAAGTGACGCGCCATCCTATCGGCGAATCAATAAAGTGACACCAATGAAGGAAGATACATGCAGTTGTTACAGTAGCCAGCAGGTAGCTGTGCAGTCAGGTAAATCTCACTCTCCGACACCTCAAGCACACTCTGGCGACAGACACTTGTGTCTCGCTAAGCATATTACTCTCCACACCGGGGAACTGGGTTCGTGTCCCAGGTCGGGATAGACCTGTTACAAGTTCAGCATAGTGTAATATCTCCAAAAACTCCAACCCAGAAGCTTTCTGTATGAAACAGTTTACTTAAGTTATTGCCAAATATACATTCTATGGTACATCAGCATATCTTCTCATTACCAATCCCACACCTTACATTACCCAGCATTCCGAGCAACCGTACCTAGCTAGGACACTGCATCCCTCCATTTCTTTCAAAATGGAATGACATCCTAATACAACATTAACACTGCACATTAATGCCCATTACACACTGTTTACGTAGCAATTCACAGAAAGCATATGGATTTCCAATGAAGCACAACATTGAGCTTGCAACATTGTATGGTAGATGCATCAAGGAAGGGTGGTGCACAACGCGTGCACAATAAAATACTTGCGGCATACTTGACCAGATGTACTTAATATTATGTGACATAGGCTACTGTATGCATAGCTTAATGTTATTGTTGCGTATAAACTACACATACAAAAAGTCAGGACTGTGCTGGGCGTGTTGTTTGTGCCAGGGTGACCAACACATCCACGTTGGCTGACTTGTGACGTCATCCCACGGCAGTGTGTGGCCAGGCTGGTGACCAGCATGAGGAGGAGGTGCCAGGCTGTCGTTGTGGCTGTGTATGGTTCTTCCACACGCTACTGATGCTCCTGTTTGCTAAATTAATAAATTGTAATATTGCCAATATGTCTTGTTTCTTCAGATTTCAATCATATAATCCTAGCCTCGCGAGACCATCATGATCATGCGAGTATCAGTTTAATTTCGCCATGAGAATCCGTCTGGAAAGCCTAGGAATCATTTTGAATGTGTCCGAGTAACAACTGAACTTTCCAATCAGCGTCGTGTTTATAGCTATACAGGCGGGGTTTAGGTGTGCCGACAGTGAAAACGACCAGATCAAGTGACAAGTATTCTTTTGCAGTTTCAATGTACGGCTCCCCAGATGGACTTGTGACAACAATTAATCTGGCCTATCAGGCTAATATAATCCACCAAACACCACCAAACAAGAGCCAACCGCAAAGAACAGCTGTTTGGCCTTGTCAGATAAGATTTATTTAGCAGCTTTGCTGCTCCTCCCCCAAATGCATGTTCCTTACAAATGTGGCGCCATTTAAACGGGGAAATAAACAGACTTTCCAATGGAATAAATTCTAAGAAGCATTGTTATAACAAAGAAATAATCTACAAAACACAAAATGTAACTTCCTTACATTTTGTGTGTTTTTTTGTAAATGCAGAAATTATTTTGTATATGTAGCATTTTTATTTGTTTAATTAACAACCATAACTCTAGGATGAACACTTTGCATTCGCAGTAAACACGCACAGGTCCACGCGGCAGACACACATCAGCGCACAAGCAGAAATGCTCACAACAGCATGGGCCACATGCGTGGGCTCTGTGAAAATTCAATGCAGAACCATGAAATTGGCATTTATGGTTGTTTGAGTCTACGCTATCAATCTGTTTATAGTGTACTAAAATGTTTAACTTGCACAGCCGACATGTAGTTTATATGTTATGGATAAATTGATGATACTGTATTGATAGTTAATAAGTTATATATGTGTCTGTTGATGCTTACAGGGACTGTCTCAAATAATGAGTTATAGATTGATTATTATTATTATTATAAAATGCTTTAGTTAATGGTTCATATCAAATGTCCCGATGGAATGTAACTGAATCGAATTATTACACCAGCATGGTTTAACTGATCATATAAACCCACAATGGTGCTCTTTTGCATTTAACTTTTTATTTTTATTTATATCTAGTATTAAGAAAATACAAAGTTCAAGGTATTTGCATATGTGAAGTATCTATGTGTGTGTGTTTCCATATGTTGATACGCAAGACATACAGTTTATGGCTTCCAAGAGGATAACAGCTTGCTATTTTACCATTAAGTGTGTCTGTTATTGCCTTGGCAACAGACCAGGAAACCGAAAGCCTGTGGAGAGGATGTGATCCGATGGATATGAGCTGTAGTTTTATGTAAATGCACAACAAAACAATGTAATTGCTGCTAACGAGGTCGTTCATAAACGCAAACGCGTAGGACATAAAACGAGGTGAAGGGAGTCAAGAGACCCTCTCGAAAGCCAAAACGTCCCTGCTGCAATTCAACCCTGGAAAGCACCAGTGTGTTTGCCCTGGAACAAGACTGTAACAGGATAGAGGGGAGTTGGAAGTACCCTCGGGCACAAAATACTTTATAAATAACCGAGAGACACATGCCCAAGGCTCATTAGCAATGAGCCCCCCCCCCCCCACACACACACATGCACACACACAGTCTGGACTTCATATTTCAAGATATTAATAACTGTCAACATGTGGGGAGTTGCAGGCACAGCACAGTGGATCCAAACGTACAACCTCTGCGGCTGTGTGTGTGTGCGTGTTTGTGCATGCGCGCATGTGTGTATGTATGTGTGTGTGTTTTTCTGCAGGAGGAGGAAGTGTTGCTATAACACAATGTCTATTTAAGGAACCTTACTCACTCCCTGGGCTAAGGGCAAAGCACAACATGTAAACACAGCCACGCATGTAAACACTCTGTAGCGTCAGTAGACTCACCCAACGGTAGTGCTCCTCCTCTCCGTTCCAGCTCGCAGGTGCACTAGCCACTGGCCTGCAGCCGTGCATGTGTCCGGCGAACCCTATAGCTACACCCTGGACGTTAACTCAGTAATCATTCCCATTCATTTCACCTTGGCGGTCATATCTGTATATGGTCAGGTTAGTGAGGTCTTTTGACGGTGTAACGTACATGTTTTCTTTTAAAAACAAACAAACAATGTCTCGTTTTGTTCGCACAGTACAGTCAGATGCATGTGAACAGAATATACATTTATGGAAAGGGATACTCCTCTTATGGATTAACTCTGCATTGCAAACGTGTGTGTGGCAATCCCTAAAGCACTACAGCATTCCTGCACTAGCCAAAATGTCTAATCTATTACAGCCAAGTACACAGTTGTGCCTCAAATATAAACAATGAGCTGGGCTGACATTTGTGGGTTCTAGGGGGCACCTATACCACATACAGTATATTGTAGTTCCATTTTAAATGGGATAACCCCTTGTAAACCCTAACCACAAACTATGTTCTGCTGTGTGTGTTATCTACAGTAACTAATATAGCTGTGGGCCTGTGGGTCTGTGGGTCAGACCTTTATACGATCATGCAGGAAAACCTACTATGACACAACAGAGAAAGAGAGCACACACAATGTGACCTTTAGCAGTCCGCAGGGCTGTCTGGTGATAGGGTTAGAGAAGGGTTAGAGTCTGTTGTCCTTGCACCATTCTATTGCCCCGCAATGTGGTCAATGCCACTACTGACGGGAGAAAGAGAGAAAGTAACAAAAACAAACACTTATTTGTGTCAACTGCCAACATCAGTGAAACAACAGAGGAATGGAAGAAAGTAATGAGCAGAGAGGTTTGGATGAGAAGAAAGAGGAAATTTATCATGTCAATTAAGCATTTAAAGGTGGACTCCTTGATTTTTGTCCAGTAACACTCCTTGTGGTTGAAACCAGCATTACAAAAACATTGTTTTGATTTGAAACTCTCAGTTGCATGCCCCTTCCCACTAGCCTGGCTCCTATTGCTCTCAGCCAATTTGCTTTTGCTCAGATTATTGTCCGGAAACCCAGTTGGCATTAGCGTTTTCACCAGCCAATCACCATTCACGATGGGCAGGTGAGACGTAAAACGTGCTTCGAAATGGTGGTAGAGCTAGATGAAGTGATCAAAACTGTTGTAGCAACGTCGATTGGTTAAAAGCTGTCCAATAGTTTCAAAATGAACCAAAGGTACCCAGTAGGACACGCCGACTGCAAACACTTCCCAATGGAGTGTGGCCAGACTAGATTTACTAAGTTAGTGTGTCTGCTAAGCAGACTACATTCCCACACTCAAGACCCCAAATGTGCTACGCAACAGAAAATGTACTGCAGCAAGGATGTCGCTAAGCAAGCGAAAATCATTTGTTTGCTGTTTGCTTTTGCTTGATTAGGAATAATTCAATGTGCTCCAAGGTGAATTGCTGCAACGCATCAGTTGAGAAAAATGCTTAAACTCTAGGCTAAGACAATATACATGATTGACTGGACTAAGTGATTGCATATACCAGAGCTTGAACCCACGACCTTCTGAGTCGAACACCCAGACCACTAGACCACCAAGTGTTGACTATTGAAAAAAGAAATGCACACAATGGCAGCAGTCAGTGAAGAAATGCACATGGGGAAATAATAGGAATGACTGACAATATACTGTACATTTTTACTTAAAGCTGGCGTATGGAGTATTCTGGCGGAAAACAATTTGAGGAAATTTGAGAAACTGCGCCACCAATTCTCTATGCTAGCAAACTTGCTTGGTCATATTAGTTGTGAAAAAATAAACATTGTTATCCAGCATGGCACACCTAGTACTCAAAGTAAATTCGTCTGGAAATAGAGGTTTAGAAACAGGCGAGTCTGAGCAAGGGGATTTCCCTGGGAAGGACCAATGGCAAAGACGTACCAGTGCCAGGTGAAGAGGCAGATGTACCGTGACTAATGACAGTCATGGTCAGGAGGATGTCATTTCTCATATCATGTACAGATGGGAATATGCCTACTACACCCAGGTAAATATGCGTCTGTCCACCTAATAAGGCTATATTTTAGAGTAATGCCTGACCATTTTAGTATAGCCTACTGTTTGCATCTGATGTTGACTGATTTAATGCTTATTTTTTAACGGACAATCAGGCTTTGATTCGAGAAATATCTCTTTAAGAATGCCACAATCTGATGCACAGAGCCTTCGCCAGAGATCCATAGCCTAATGTTTTATTTGATCACCAAATCACACCAAACTCCATTGGACTGCTCACTGATGTAGTTTAAGTGATACGGCCTGCAGCCACCAGATTATGTCCATGTTACAACACATTCCTGTATATTTTGGAGCGTGGAGCCTGTCAATACTGTCAAATGGGATTTTGGTCGTTGCTGATCCTCAAGACCCTGATGCTAACATGACAGTTGCACCTTGGGAGTAAGAAACACCTTCCCTGATTATTTTGTGGGTTCTATACACTAGATTATAGAACATTAATTAGCATTATGTAAATTTGACAATACACCTTATAGATTATTTTGGTAATTTAAAATACATATTTTTAGAATATATATATCTCAAACTAAACTGCTTTTCATTTTTCTTACACTAAAGAACCTTGCATTGAATCACACTTTTTAAAACCAACCTTCTTGACATGTTTTGGTCATTTCTGAATAAGTAGAATAAGATTAATTATATTCTTAATAAATGTTAAATGTTCCAAATTGTTGGTGATTTAAAGGTGTCTATATTATATTTTAAACATTAATAGCAGCAAACAATTACTATTTTCAGGCTGGAGCTGTGGCATAAGCGGGAGCTCTGTGACCATAATGTCCTGGGTTCAAATCTAGCCTGAGGTTATTTCCCGATCCTTCCCTGATATATTGTATCTCTCCCACACGCTCTGCCTCTCTATATTGTCCTCTCCATAAAAGAACAAAAAACAAAAAGTGTATTATCTTACAATTAGCTTGCGATAGCTGACTATTAAACAAACCTATGCTGTGGTGTATGCCAATGATGTGAATGTGAATATTTGTTTTTACCAGGGTTGTTTTGATGCTGAGGTGATTACTGTGTGCATGTGTGAGGTTTAGTTTGCATGAGGGTGTGTTGTGCGAAGAAAGAGAGAGGGGAGGAAGGGGAGGGGGGGACAACAGCCAGTATGGCTTTTATGATATATTGAATAGATTTACATGTCCAAGTTAATTAACAAACCATGAATGCTCACTTTTCTTTTACACACACATGCACATACAGCCCCACTCACGCATACACACACACACTGTAGGCTATATACAGTATAAGCCTGTTAAAAAAGCTATTTGTTAAGTATTTGCTATCTATACTGTAGTATTCTGTATATCAACTATTCAGAAAAAAGGTGTTAATTAGTAATACAAAACAGGTCAAGTATTCCACTACACTAAATTAAGATTAAGACATTAGCAGACTGGCTCAAATCTACATTCCGCTAGTTGCAGCTAGCAATGGAAGCATTAAGGTCACAGCGTTGGATGTCTGGGAAAGTTTACAGTTCCTAGACAGAAAGCCTTTTTTCGCTAACCAAAGCGGTGTGTGCGCATGTGTGTGTGTGTAACTGTGTGTATACAGTTGAATATAACAGATAACATCATTACACTGCAGTGCTGCTACGTCCAGCATCCAGCCTGCCGTTGCCAAGGCAATGGGCAAGGTAACTTACATTCCAGCAGAACTGCACTGCAGAATGTGTCTCTGATCGTGTGTGTGTGTGTGTGAATGAGTGTGCGAGAGAGAGAGAGAGAACATGTGGCATCACTGCATTGATTTTCAGGTTCAGTGATAGAAATAACAGCCATGTTTAACCAACTATCCATTTAAAGGGCAAATTCATTGAAGATTTCTGCTGAACAGCAGTACCTTATTCAGCCATGCATTATCACAATGCCTACTCTATATTTGTGTGTATGTGTTTCGTTTGCTGCATAGTGAATTTGTGGACCTCGCTCTCCTCTATTTATTTTCTTGATAGAGGGGTTCAAAGGACATTTTTACTGGTCACTGTGCTTACAACACATCTGCAAGTGTGTGTGTGTGTCTTATGTGTTTGCTGGCCATGTTTGTGTACGTTTGTTTAACATATGTGTGCGTGTGTGTGTTATTGCAGTAGCTAACACAGTCCCCAGCTAAAGAGAAACAGGCGTACTTGGTCACAGTAATGACTGTAGCACATAGATGCTCAGTACTTATACAGTTGGAAAGTTAATGGTGGATTTAATGATTGTACACGTGTGCATGCGTGTGTGCGTACGTGCTGGCGCCCGTGCATTTAGTTATGGCAGTTGTGTTGTGCTGGCTTATCATGCAGCAAAAAGCCAATACTAATTTACAAGAAACACACCCGATGTGAAGAGATTTTAAACCCCCAAATATCTTTTAACACTGGTAATAAACTCAATCAATGCCTTAAAAAAAAGCTTAATGACATTCTTCATTGGAATAAACAGGCTTGTGTGTCACGACGTGTGCATATTCTAAATAATTGATTGAGGAGGGTGACACAATTCTTCTTTGATTACATTCCTCTGAATGTAATCAGAGGAATTACATTTAACAAATACAGACAGACAGCAGACTGTGGAAAAGAGCAGTAAACAGACTCATCCAAACATGAGATGGAGGGACAGCTTATCTGTAGCTCAGTGACAAATACCCTTGCAAAGGCCAAACGCAGGAAACAGAATGACAGTGTGTGTGCTCCATTACTGCCACAGAGGGCATTGCCACGCGTGACACAGCCCACACTCTTCATTGAGCAATGGAAACACGAGGTCAGTGACACAAAACAAATGGTACTGCTTGTGTGCAGGGTGGGCATATGGGGGTTACAGACAGGCAGGCCAGACCGACTGACAGACAGACGGAGAGATAAGGAAAACAAGGGAGGAGACATATTTTTACTGTGTGCTTTCGCAATTTTGCTCAAGGATCGGCTAAGAAGCGAGCAAAAACATGCCGATGTTGATGTTGCTTGGTGGGTCTTGCAGGCAGTAATTTCCAAAGCAAACTGACAATGTTCACTCTTCTGTCCTTGAAGACAGAAGGCCATTGTTTCATGAAAAAACACGCTTCTGGTAAAGACAACACAAGATCCTTTCACTGAGCATCACCTGCTGTGAGACCTTATGTGGTTTTCTACCTTCCATTTACATTACTCATGGTTGCCACTTGAACAGAGGGAATACATTATTAGACAACGGACTGTGTGTATGTGTGTGTGTGTGTGTGTCTGCGTGCGAACACAACATAGTTAGAAATCTGCATGATGGCTGCCTCTATACCGTACTGCATGGTAAGACTGCAAATATGAATGTGACAGTATAGCGAAGGCTAAACCGTCACTAAAGACAGTAACTCTACCTCCCTGCAAAGGACTGTCTGAAGAGGAAGTTGAGAAGGCAAGCTGCCATTTATGTTCTCACGGGGGTCGGGCTGATGGCACAGTTTGACCTCACTGATCACATGATCAAGTATTGCAGTTAATCGGAACCAGCAGCACTGTATTGAGTGCGCAAAATGAGATATTATAATTAATATGGTGGTTATTAAGGTCGTTAATACAGTATTAACATTCGGCCAAAAAACAAAAAGAAGCATTGGCTAACTTCAACAAAGTTTTTACAGATTGTGAGAAATGGAATAAGAAAAACACTGAGGGCAAAAAACACACAAGATTCAATGTCAGTGTCCAATAACAGAAGAGAGCCTATGGTGAGATCCTGTAGGGCTCCCACAGCCTGGAGCAAATTACCTGCTTGAGAAATAAGAAATGAATCTTTCTTAACACGCTCTCAACAAACTCTCAACTCCCTGCCCCTACTGACATGCAGCGAGCTGACAAATTATTTTATCGGGTGGAGGTTCTCCTCTCCTGTGTTGTCCTCTTCTAAGCCGCTTCTAGTATTTCAAAGCAAAACAATTAGGATGTGAGATTTATAAGGCCAAAAAAATGAATTTAAATCCATTTCTCATGAACCACTGTTCATTTCCCTCCCCATGTGCAGAGTAAATAAAAACACATTTTATGCATTACGTTCAATCATCTCTCCACCCGTTGCACCATCCCTCAGGGATAATGTAATTTCTGCCTTACATTTTTTTCCAAATAAAAGAACATTTTTATTGGGTCTAGGGAGGACGGGGCTCCTAAAAAAAAAGTTTGGTTTAGAATAGAGAGTTTTTTGTGTGCTTACACATGACAGACAGACAGATAGAAAGAAGGAGAGAAAGAAAGAGAGAGAAAGAGACAGAGAGAGACTTAAGAGAGTTAGGGCGCTGCTGATTCTAACACTCTAAGGGGCCACTTCCTCTCCACATGCCTTCTGCTTCCTGTTGTGTTGCTATGGCGCTGCATACAAAAGAGGACAAGCTCCTCTCCTCCGGGAATCCATAAATAATTGATTGGCAAGCAGCTTAATCAGCCCTTAGGCTGCCTGGCAGTTCCATAAATAACTATAAATAGCTCATTGCGCTAATTATGGTCTCTGCGTACATAGATCGCCTGCTTTCACAACACAGTCAAGCAATGTCTGTGGGTTCATACACAATATCCATATAGCACAGTATATATCCAAACAGCACAGCTTTAGCTTGTATCACCTCTATAGAATGATGAGCCATCTCTGGTCCTTCTGCAAAGAGACTGTCCTGGGCACGACTGTGGCTCTATTGCAGGGTTCCCCAATCCTGGTCCTACAGGGCCGCTGCCCTGCATGTTGTAGATGTCTCCCTGCTCCAACACAGCTGATTCTAATAGCTCGTTATCAGGATTCAAATGACCCATTACTTTGAGTTTTAGCAGGGTTGGGGAACCCTGCTCTATAGAATGCTAGCCTGCATCTGGTCATGATCTGTTCACCTGCATATAGACCTAACACCTACAGGTGGAGTCAGCTATTGTAAGATAATACACTATATGTCAAATGATGTGAATATCTCCTCATAGTCCGCTAGTTGTCCATACTGTGTGCGTGCGTTTAAAAATAAATAGTGTTTCTACACATCCCTGGCTCTGTAAATAGGAGCACAAACAAAGTTGTGCAGACCGCAACACACAACACTATCCGAGCTTTGGCAATGCTCGTGTCCGATGTGTGTGAAGGAGTGTCTGAGGGGGCACCCTATAGCAGTGAAGAGATGTGTTTTTGTTTTGATTGAGTTCAAATATCAGCAATTTTTCCCCAACATCGCTGACTACAACTCAATGGTAAAACACATTACCTCAAATTAAATCACAAAGACGGTTTTAACCATTGTATTCAATTACTGTATTCCTTAAAGGTACAGTGCTAAGAGAAATGATGGTTAAGCATTTCCCAGAGTACGGACTACATTTCCCCAAGAGCTTCATTGCTTCATAGCAGAAATTTACTTCTATTCTCTGGAGAAAAGAAGAGACAAAATAGATAGAGACATGATGGCAGAGGTTTAGTCGTAACATCAACAAGGTGCAGTGATGACGTACGTTCAGTCTATATGCAATCATTATTTTGATCAGGTTTTGCAGTAAATCTGAATCGATGAGAATTTGGAATAATTCAAAATAAAAGCCATTGTCATCGTTGAGAATCTAATTTTCTGATGGGAAATGGTGGAAAAAGTAAATCTATCTTAAAAGGTAGACTATTATTTGATTTGGAGCCAAAATGGCTCGAGGCTATAACCACTTGACCATCCTTATCTCAGAGAAGTAGCCAATCTAAATATTGAAATAACCCATTTGACGTGTGCGTACAAGCAACGCATAGACATACGCAGATATTAAACCCTGTGGTTTGATTGTGATCTGTGCGGTGGGTAAATTGCACTTGACAAGGACAGTGAGGGTGATTCCCCGCGACACGAGCAAATCACACCACTCCAGCTTTGACAGTCCTGTTGTGACTCTGACATCTTTCAATACCACCCTCCCCTTTGAGGGAGAATGCAGACAGTGGTGGGGGTAGTCAAAGGGGACCGTGCCATTTAAAAGACCAGAGAGAGGCACTCTTTTATGGGCAAAGCAGAAATAATGCTACTGTCTCTGATGCCCCAGTCTCGCTCTCTCGCTCTCTCCTGTCTGCCAACAGCACTCCCCTGTCCATCTATTTCAATCATATCCGCACTTCCTGGTAATGACAGGAAGTGCGGATATGGCACAGGAAGCTGGACAACGGTGGAGAGAATAATTGCTTTCAGAGGGCATCGCCAACATAACCTCACACATGGAGCAGAAGGAATCCTGAACGAAACTCCATACTGAACTCAGGCCCTCACCCAACACACACACTAACACACCCTTTTAGATTCATAGGGCAAAGTGACCCTTCTTTGACAGAGTCTTTGAGGAACCGACATTACTGCTGACACTAATGCAGTCCTTTTCCACATAATGACAGGCTCGCTTTCTCACATGCACTCACCTGACTCCCCCCCCCACCCTTCACACTCTTAAACTCAATCTCTCACACACACACACACACATCAAAGAAGAAACTATGCAAGGGTCCGACAAAGCAGGCTTTTGCTGGCTCTCCTAGGAAGGTCTCAGAAAACACACTGCATTGTTTAATGGTCTCAGGGGACGGGTTACGGCTTGGAAGAGACATTTATTGCAGCCATGAAAAGAAAAGTGTATTTGTTTATTGTATAGAAAGCGTTAAAGTGGAGAAAAGGGGGATGGGGTGAGCATTGGCATGTCAATACTGAGCTCTCTGAGTCGGAGGCATCGACTGCTTTAACGGCATAATTGGGTGGTCATGCTTTCAGTTTCAGTTGAAGTGCATTGGCTAATGTTTGTAGGATTCAGGATAATAGTTGCATAACCTGAGGCCTCATACTGTATATTAATGCTGCAGTCATAAGAATTTGTATTCTCCACATTCTGTAGCCAATTACAGAAAGCCACACATATAAAACGACCATCAAGATTTACAATATTGAGACCACCCCTTGCTATAGATGGCCGCAGCCACACGGTGACCTTTTTCAGTAGGTAGTTTGGTTTGGGGGTGGCGAAGGTAGCCACCTTTCAAGACGTTAGAATAATGTCTTCTAATGTGTGTGTCATTTTCCATTCATTGTTTTGGATAATGATTTATTATTTTTTGACAAATTTGTTTAAAACAGGGTTTAAATAGAAATATTTTCTCATAGGTGTCTCTTAATTACTTACTGTAATGTTTGACTGGGCTTTGTAAAAAGAACATTGCGCAGAGAAGTAGGCTATGTACGCAACATTTTATATTTTTTATACTTTTTGGCATAGGTCTGCACAATTAGCTATTTTTTTTCGGTACAGTAAGGTTATTTGAGTACATGGAATTTTATAAAATCCTGGTAAATGGAAATAAATCAACTAGCTATATATTTTTCTAGAGTTGTAGCCATTATGTGAATTCATTAAGGAGCAATGGAAACTATAGAAAGGCCACCACACCTTTACTATTATACCATAATATAGTATATCTTAGCTATGTTTTTATGTCTTCATCTTTTAGAAAACTCACTCTCCATTAATGCTGCTGTAATCCTTAATTTAGTATTGTCTCATTAAATGGAAAAACGACTTTCTATTTCAGTATATTTTAGTATGTTATCCTGACAAAGCAACCAGATAAGAAACCAAATCCTGGGAAATGAAATCAATGTAGAACCCCCTCCACCACCCCAAACACATCCAAGCTTTCAACCAACTCCGATATCCCTCCTCTTTGCAGCAGGCTATGTATAGCACGAAAATCAAATGTATGCTAATAAGCGGGCTTTCACAGATAGGCCAATGAAATTAGTCACTGTACACGATAATGGCCCTGCGGCCTCCCAGCCGGGTGTGAAGTGAATACGGCACGCTGCCCATTGATGTGTGTGTAATACCAACCTACTCTTGCACTCCTCTGATAGCGCCAGACCTCATCACGATGGAAGGTGGCAGAGGAGAATTAAAGGCACACACAGAGAAGGTAGAGTGGCATTCTGCCGATGCTGCGTCAACCACTCTGCCCACTCTTACC
Organism: Amblyopsis rosae; assembly: GCA_025399935.1. Lineage (NCBI taxonomy): Eukaryota > Metazoa > Chordata > Actinopteri > Percopsiformes > Amblyopsidae > Amblyopsis > Amblyopsis rosae. Next base: position 19,305 of record JAODTR010086740.1, on the reverse strand, counting down.
TCCTCTGGAGTGGGCTGGGGATGTGGCGGGTCGAGCAGCGCACGTCACATCCAGTCACTTTATTTGCTTCCATCTGGGCACACACATAACTGGAACAGTCATCCAGCGAGAGAGAGGTTGTCCTGGTTTAACATACCTCCGCTTCATTTGTCACACTCGCGCGCAGCAATGAACATGTATTACTCCCGGTGTTTAATGTTTAATCTGACAGCAGTCACACAAATAAGACCATCACAGCGATCTCCTTTTGGCAGACTACTGTCAGATTGACACTAGAAGAGGAAAGCAAACGGGATTATTCCTTTATTACTATTTGTTTTTTTACAGCAATTTAGAGTTTATTTTCACAAATTCACTTCCACTGTGCAATCAATTTCCGACAACATCAAGATAGATGCGCGAAAGCACTAAAAATTGCCACTGTGCGGTGCATGGTCAAAAATAATTACAATTGGGAGATGAACAGCAATTTGACAAAAGTCGTATTCTCAGAAACACTGCATACAAATGGGTTTCTGTGAAACAATGGGTCGCTGTGTGACACAATGGCTCACGTCCACCGTCATTTCAAGCACACAAAAAAATAGGATAAAGGAGTTTGGCCTCAATATTCTCTAAGATATTACTAGGCCCAGTTTCAAATGATAGAGATTTGTTCCCTCCTCATTGTCAGTGAATGACCCTCAGATACAATGCAATGGGATGAGTGAATCAGTGACACAATAATGCAACATAAAATATATACGTTATTTCTATATATAGACTCTTGTGCCAAACAAGAGTCTATATATAGTGTGTATGAATTGTTACGTAACCCTGGCCGATAACCTTATTTCACGATAACCTAAAGGTAAGGAAGTCCTCATCCACTCATGAATGAACATTGTGTTTCATAGCCTCTTTTCACCAGTGCGGGTAATGATGGGAATACACTGTTACGATAGCACGGCTCCATCATTTGAGACTAATAACGTGATTGAACATTCGTCGGAGAAACAGCCAACACGTTTAAAGCACCAAAGACATTTTTATCAAAAGAGCACCATGAAGGTTGATGAGTCAAAAATAACCAAAGACACAGGGGATAGAGCTATTTGCTTTCCCTAAAGTCTTGTCCAAATATGGTCCCAGCCCTCAAAATAAGTATTTTCCAGTGCCTTGGAGAGCACATGCTACCAGTTATTTGGGTAGAACACTCCGGTTGATGTACAAACACATCTCCGATGCAAGGGAGAGTTATTTTAGCAGTGGACAGAAGTCAGGACAGGGATGGGGGGGCAGGACAGATACAGTAGGTCAGAGACAACGCACGGACGTTTGTACGCGGTGCTGTATACCGCTTGTGACATAACGTAAGCTTTCACCATCACCAGATTCTGCACAGCTGGGCATCTCACTATTAGTCATTGCCCCCTTCCCCTCTGCCTGGCACACACTAATATACACATCCAAAACGCACACACAAACACACACCAACTCAGTGATCTCTCTCTCTCTCCCTCTACCACACAATTTTAAATATCACAAATGTGTCATTATAACATATCGCATTCTGATGCTAGCTATTGTGTTGCTTGCTTGCTAGCATACAGTCTGAAAAACAATTGGCCAGATGTCAAGACTTCATCTGAGTCATTTAAACTAAAACCTTCCAGAAAGAGAAAAGGGGAACTTAAAATTTGCCTATGTTTTTTTGTTTTGTAAAAAAAATTCACAATATTTTCTGCCACATTAGCAAAAAATGCAATATTCCCCCCACCAAACTACCCGATGTCTGCCATGAATTTGAGATTAAGCTTTTTTCCCCCAACAACAGGCAGAGGGAAAGGAGAAGCATTCACATACTGAGGTGAGTGAGAAGAGAATTAAGCATTCTTCTATTTCAAATATTTGATTTGTATTTGTTATAATGTAATTGTCCACCCATTGTTTAAGGCTGTCCTGCCTTTCCATTATCCTGTTTTTGAATCATCAGTTTTATAGAGAAACATTTCATCTTCACATATTACAGCTCTCATCTCAATTATGAAACCCTCTTCCCTTCACTTTGCAGTTCTTTTCTGCCTGTGACATCGCAGCTGTTTTTGAATAAGCATCGTGGTATAAGATTAGAGCAATTTTCCAGAGGATTGTATCAATGTATCGCAGCTACCATGGTGCCTTTCCTCAGCTTTGCTTGACAAGGCTTCACTATACTGGCAATATGCTGTATACTGTGTGTCTTTGTTGTTACACAATGCTTCTACTGAAGCAGAAGAGTGAGAACAGCAGAGCAATGAGTAGAGATATTGTGAGGGGGAAAAAAATACCAAAAGATTTGGAAAAAGTTGAATAATAAACTCCAGGGACCAAAAAAGCCGTATTTGACCACCTGGATCAAAATCTGTTCAGCCCTGGAATTTGTTTGGTTTAGATATCAATACAAATAGTAAACTGAATTACATTATATCTTATAAGTTATCTATTGACAAAACCAACCAATGAACAATAATTAAAATGTACTTAAGTTCAAACATATTTTTATATTATGTTTGCATTGGTTGTTGATGCTAATTCGAGAGATTTTCCGATGCAACAGGAATATGCTACACAAGATTGTTCTTGTCTATATATAAATATAACAACTCTCCATTTCAGAGTTTGAGGTTTCCAGCAAAGAGGTCACATCATAGGTCTGCAAATTTAACACAATTTAACACGCATTCAGATTTTAATTAAAGCATATGTTCACACACAAAAGGTTCAGTATCTCTGCACAACTTCAACATACCGTAAATGGAAAAACATAACCCTAGACCAGAATCATTACATGCAACTGAGCTCATCAATGCGTTTTTTAGGCCGCTATGCTATACTGTAAGTTACAATGACTGCCATACCACACCATAGAAAGATAGAGAGGGGGACTCATTGTGGCGTTAACTGATGTGTACTGCATTTTTTATTTTGTGAAATGATAAGATTGTAGAGTGAAGAAAGTGAGCTATATTTCTTGGCTTCTTGCTTCTGTTTTGATAGTCTGCAGGTTTGTGTCTTGTTGTTTTGTTGGGTGCTGCCGTGGAGTTGACTTAATGACGGTGTACAAACATTGCTAAATTTACGTACAGGGTAGGTTTATTTAATTTACTTTGAAAATATTGCCACATATTTCTCAATATATCCGTGAATTCTCCTCTGGAGCCGGGGGTTGGGTGATGCGTTGGGGATGGTGTGCAATAAGACACAGAAGCAGCCACACACACACACACACGCACACACACGCACACGGCACATAGCCCACAGGGAGCAGTCCAGCCAAATGCCACTATACCAAGCCCCATGCAGTCCATTATCATCCCCCTGGCAGGACGTTCAGCTCTCAGGCATCAAGAGTGTAGGTGTGTGTGTGTGTGCGTGTGTGTGCGTGTATGTTCGTCTGTCTGGGTGTGTGTGTGTCTGCCTGCGCCACGTCCGTAATTGTTGAGCTCAGTCAAGGTAGGCAGGTATACAATCCCCTCCAGATATATGGGAGCAGCAAGGCTAATTCATTTATTTTTGCTACACTTAAGGCAATAGTGTTTGAGATCAAAGATGTACATATGACAGATACAGACATAATTTCAGCTGTTATTTCCCGTTTCATTCGCTGAATCTGACAAAAAAGTGTATTACAATAGCTCACTCGCCTTTGAAAAAAAAGAAAACAAATAACACTTATATAACAGTAACATTTGTTTGCATATCCCTTGCATGCAATAACTATATCAAACTTGTGACCCATTGACATCACCAAACATTTGCATTCTTCTTTTGTGATGCCTTTTCAAGATTTTACTACAGATTCTATCAGTTGTTTATCATTAGGTTTCCTCCTCCAATCTCCTCTTAAGTAGGACAAATACATGCTCAATTGGGTTAAGGTTGTTTCTGCTGCTTGACTTGCTAAATGTGCTTGACTCCTAAATCACCCGTCAGTTAACTGGTAACTAACAACATCTGTTAACAAGTTATGAATGTACTTGTGTAAAAGAAATAACAGCTCACCGCAGTCACAAGACCTGTTGGAACTGCAGGCGTGCGGCTTATTATATTAAATTAAGAACACCGAAAACAATTCCTTCCACGATGCAGCCGCTTGTCTACGTGTACGCGTTGCACAAAATCAAGTATATCGGGGCCTTATACTGTATGTCAGCATATAAACTACTTCTTCACCGAATATAATTAATTATATTAATAAAACAAAGGCACTATTAGAACATATGCTAAATCATCATTTCAGAAACATTGCAAAAACAATCAAAACTAATAACAAAATAGTACATTATTCAAACTAAAAATAACTAACCAACTTTATAAATCATAGTAATGCGCACTGCTGCTACATTGTGTTCACAGGTACTTTAGTTGCTTTTTTGTACAAAATGATTACAAGAGCATATTTCTAAATTAAATTGCCTCTTGTTCTAGAGCACATGCAATCATTTTCTTTTTAGAACCGCTCAATATGCATCGCTAAGAACTGAAAATATTCCATGGCTAATGAACACAGCTCTCCTGGCTGTGCCTGGTGTATACAGTGAGTGTTTATGGTCTGTTCCACTTGTTTTCTTCAGTCTGTAAATTGTCACCACATTCCCATCTGAAGAGAGTGCTTATGTTAAACACACATGCTACTTAAACACAGCACGTATGGAGAGTTTAGGGTTAAGTGCCAACTGTCAACAAGGGCCGGCGGCTCAAGACAAATACTCAAGCACTGTCACGTGATTGATTTGTGAGACCTGTTTCTGCCATCGACTATCCTTTAAAGCTATACTATTTACAGTAATTGCACACACTCCCCGAGTTTTAAACCAACATTTTTTTCCAATCGTCATCTACAAGAGTATAATTCTAGAGGCAATTCTAGAGGCAAAGTGATTGTACCTTGAAGGATATTCCCTTTCCCAGCAACACTGCCTCAAGTTTGGGCAAGCACAGCCCTGAGAGCTAAGTGCACCAGCTATAGTTAAGTGCACAAACAGTGATATTAACACTACGGTATTTCCCTGCCCTGTCTGGCTACTACCCCCACCTCTCCTGCTTATGTAACCTTTAGATGAATGCCGAGCCAGGTGATTCATCCTCTGGGTCACTCTACCGTAATAATGCTGCACAGGAACATAATGTGTTTGCATTATGGTTGTTAATAACACATGCAATCCTCCTTAATCTTTGATTCACCCATTCACCCGCCCGTTCACTCAGGTCAGCTGACCAGCTGCTCCTGAGTGTTTCCATTAAGCAAGGCGAAAGCTTAAAGGGGATCGTGCCTTTGCTGTGGCAGCTCCTACACTGTGGAATGCTCTACCTCTGCCCATCAGACAGGCTTCTTCACTGTCTGTTTTTAAATATCCCCTAAAAACCCACCTGTTCTCCTTGGCTTTTGAAAACCGACATTGATTTCATTGTTTTATTTGTATTTTATGTTGATTTTATTGTTTTTGTCTTATATGTGCTGTACATTTCATGCATTATATTTATTTTTCTGTACAGCACCCTGTGACTACTTGTAGTTTTAAAGTGCTATATAAATACATTATGCTTGCTTGCTAATCTGACTAAACCAACTAATTGTGAAAGTGTTTTCCCTGAAATAAGTGATAATTTACAAGCTGAAACAGCGTTAACAGCCTGTTATGCATATGCATAAGTTCCTTCAACTTGTCCCTCGGGCAGCTATAGCTGACATAGCCACCCAGACACTCAAACACTGTAGGGGGAATGCTATCATGACAGCAAATATGTGTGGCTGGACAGCCTGAAGGGGAAGGCTGACGTCTACTACCTGTGGCAGGGCAGCCAGCACCACTGCTCTTCGTGTTGATATGGGGGAAACACACGTGTTAATGTGTTACCACTGAGCGCTATCGCTATGAAGACATACGTCCCCGTCTTGCCCTGATGCGTGCAGCGCTGTATGAGTGGAATGCCAAGGCCCAGTAACTCTCCCTCCAGGGCCCTTAGGGAAAGCAGAGACCTGCTGTGAGACACCAAAGGTGTCTGTGAGTGAGACAAGGTGAAGGTGCTGGGATAATAACAGTGTTTAATGAAGGAGGGGGTTTTAGTTAGAGTTACACTCCTCATTTTATGTCTAGCATGGTCATTGTAGTTTAACCAGCATTCTGAGAAAATGTTTTATTGTTTAAAGCTCATTTAAAAGAGAGCAAATGACGCTCTCCCACATTATTCTATAGAGCTCCATGCACCCTCCTCTGCTCGTGTTAACTATGGACCACTGTGTTTGGCACTTTACAGTAACACAGCCTGTTTTTATTAAAATGTGTTGATTCTGTTTCATTCACTTCTTTCTGTACTGATTCAAATCTTCCTTTGGGAATTATTTTCCCTGTTTTACCATGCAAAATGTGTTCCACATTATTTGTGTGTTGCAATCTACGTAAAGAAGGCTGTATTCTTAAGTATTCTTAAATGTAAATAGAAATAATTTCTACACTAAGGCTTATGTCAAATACTGAATACATGTATGCAAACCCTAATAAAATAAGGTATTTTTCAGGTGAAAGGCAGTGAACAATACATTTACCAAAAGGAACCCACTGCCCTTTCTGGAAGTGAATATACTTTGCCTCAGGTAGGTCTCTGCCAAGTCATTGGTCTTTGGACCTTCGCTCAGATCAAACTTTATAACCGCATGGCATGACATGCAGAGCAGGGAGGAACAGCTTCATGCTTAGTAGACAATTACCTAAGCCCCAACCTAAATGGTTGACACTGCAAAATCAAGAAAGGTAATGTAATGGTTTATGGCAAGGAAAGGAAACAACTGAATAAGTGACATTACAGTAAATTATGCATGAGCAGGATCAAAGACACTAGAAGCCCAATTCTTTCCTGAACAACAGCCAATATTAAATTACTTTTCCTATGTAAAACAGTATTGATTTTTGCTATAGAGAAGACAAGGAGTGTTGTTGACCTTTTTATATGGGAACATGCAGATTTATGATTCCTGACAAAATGTTGTGTGGCCTGCAGAACCACAGGATGTGTCCTGTGCCAGACTTAGACTACAGTTTGCTTCCTTTCGGTGTGTTGACATGCTGGGGACAGATTTGCCTGAAGTGAGACATAACCTGCACACACTGGTCACCAAAACAAAATCAAGAAAATCAACAAATAAATTATAAAAATAAATAAATAAATAAAAATACTAACAGTTCAGCTTCTCTAAAGTAGAAAGACACAAAATGACACAAAAGGAGACGCGGCAACCATCAGCACCAGCGTGCTCTTCTTCAGGGACCAAAGTTTACAAAACTTGTCAATCAAATCGTTAGCATGACTAAGTCGTCTATGGTGACTTTCAAACAGGGGCTAGCAGGCAATATGATAAAGTTAAACCTTGAACCAATCAGAGCAAACCTGTGAGGATGATTTTCAGATATAGGCCTATCAAAATTGAACACAAAGTAAACTGCCAACCTATGCATATTGGCTGATTGGCTGAACAATTTTCATTAAAGTGGAGCAAATCATATGTGGAACTTGCAATATTAGAATTGGGTTAACTAGCCTAATTAATAATAAGAGATTGGGTAGTTTTTCCATCAAAACCCTAAAAGAAAGCACCACACTGGAAGCAGGGAATGGAAGTTAATTCAGAGAAGGGGCCAAAGGGCAAAAGCAGCTGAAAGATTCACAGCATGCCTTTTTTGCTAAGGTGCACATCCCTGAACCTTGGTGACGAGTTTCATTACATGAAAAGAAAAACTTTCTGATTTAATTTCAGCTGGTATGTTTTTGGTGATGCTAAGAGCTTAGCTTGTCCCTAATAAACCTTCCCTCGGCTGTTAGCGTGGATCCTCGCAGAGAGAAAGAAAAAGTGAAATAAGTGGAAATTGGATTTTATTCAGAAGAGCATTTCAGCTGTTAACAATCACCAAGGTCACCTAAAGTTACACTCTCCCTTCACTCTCTCCCATATATCTTTTTTGCTCCCTATCCTGACCTCTTCTATAAGAGCCAGCGTTTCCCTTGTGCCCACGGACAAAGACACGTCGCCAAGTGACACGCTGAATTCCTAACAGTGACATCACATCCTGGGGGCAAAGCGGGCAGAGAACGATTTGCACTATTGCCTTGGAATTCAATGACTCTCATCAGGTGGATATTCAGTGAAAGGCTAGGGACTAGCATTGCTTTTTTACATCATGTACTGTATAGCTAATAAGAAACTTACTGAACTTAAAACTGGAAATGCTATACTGTATCAAACTAAATGTTGACTTAATTGATTAGTTGATTGGAAGGAATAATTTGTTCTATACATTTGGTGCTTTTCAGTACCGGTAGTGCATTAACGCGTCTCAATCAAGACCCTACAATCATGGCCAATTAACAATGTTCCTTTCTTATAGACTCAAACTACAGTAAATGCTATCAAGTTCAACGCAATCTATCACAAGGCGAGAATGTGCACATAAAGCTTGCATTTATAATTCTCCTTACGAACCTGCTCCTGTATCCACTACATTATTTATATGTTTTTGATGGCATGATTTATTCAAGGAGTGCAGAATTGCATTTACTGTTTTCCGAGACAGCTGGAGCATTGTGGAACGCAAATGGTTGTTAGTGCTTAGAGAGGGTGTGATGAAATGCCAGACTTGAGGGGTTTGCTGTTGGGTGTGGGGGTTAAATAATTATGACAAAAGCACTGAATCCCAGAGAAGAGCTCAAAGCCTATGGACCAAGACTGTGGCATTCAAACTTCACAGAGGCAACAAGGGGCAATGCTTGAGCCTTACACAACACGTACTCTCTCTCTCTCTCTCTCTCCCTCGTCTTTTGAGGTCAGACCCAGCAAAGAGCACTCTGTGATAATGAGACGCTCCACTTTCATGGCAGATGGAAAATGTGCAACACCCACACTCTACACTCCTTCATCTTTCCTCCCTTTTCTTGACTGGCTCCTTGCCGTTGGCGTGCGCACACATGCGCGGGAGCCGCATCGTATCAGGTGATCCGAACAAACCGGGCCGAGGGAGATCGCAGGGAGGCGGGAGCTGAAGTAGTGGAAACAACCCCCTCACCCCCTTCATCAATATTGCAGCCTTAACCCGGTGAAAACCAACACCGGCCAACTTATTCCATCATGTCATTGGAAGAGAGGATCGGATGCCTGCGATGCATGCAAACATTGTGAGCCATACAAATAGTGACGCCAGGGTCATTCTATTATTCATGGTGTCTTGGGAGGTCAATGGAGATACAGAAAGAGGGGAGGGCTTAAGAGTTTCGTTCACAGGTCCGGTGATCAACATGTGGGCCTTGATCATTGAGAGCATGTTGTGAATGTGAGCTCCTCCTGCTGTATTAAGAGGTGTTACACCCCCGCCTAGGAGTAATCAGAGCATAACATAAAATGCACCCCCCCCCCCCCCCTTTCCCTGCTCCCAAGGATAACCATAGCCTGGCTATGAGGGCTTAGGAAGGATGTTAACATGTGCCCCAAGGCACTGTCATTTAGCTTTTACATTTCAGCTCTGCATTACAAAAGTGTTGTTCCCAGCATGTGTGGCAATCACACCGTGGTAAGTGTAGTAGACAATGGGCATGTGTCTGAAAAAACTATGATAATTTCCAATGCAACACAGTTACTAGCATGATGTGGGTTTCCTATAATGATGGATTATCAACAAACGTGATGGGATTTTCTTCTTATTGATTTAAAGGATTGTTACAAAATCACAAAACACAAACCCGCAGAAGTTAAATCTTCTAGCGTGAGCTCAGAGAGTGGCTCAGCCCCTTGGAGATGAAAAGTAATACCTTCCATAGCAATACATGGTGTTTTGTACTGTAAAATAATTACATTTTAAATCAAGAGACTACATTCACTGTAGTGCCTCGTAGTCATTCTAGTTTGTACTGCATATATAATGGGTAAGCATTTGTGAGCTCTGGACTTTTAACATTTACCATGACCATGCAGTTATGTGGTCTTATGGCTGTGCGGCATTGCATTTGCATTGCGCCACCGTGGACATTTATCAGCGACTTGACCTCTCTGAAGCACATCCCCCGGCCCCAACACAATAAACCCCCCCTCCCCCGACGCTCCCCCCACCCCTCACGGAAAGCCACCGCACTCCAGTTGCACAACCGAAGCGGAAGTTTAGGTTTAGAATGGTTTCATAAGCTGCTTGCTGCCCCTGCCAGCGGATGAGGTCATGGTGTAGAAAGGGGCACAGACAGGACACACTACCATGTTGTTGGAAAAAAGAAAAACTCTAAATAAATAATGGTGTCAGCCTGGGGCACAACTTTGGACTCAGTGTGGGACTACTTTGTTCCTGTGGACAAGGTTGTAGAACATTACCCTCCATTGTTCTCTGTGTTTGTATTGTATCCCTGGAGAAACTGTGCCCTCACAGTGAGATGTGAGTATGGATGCTGCCTTGTGTAGCCATTCTGCATGTGTGTGTGTTGTTTATTATATTTATTGTTTATTATATGTTACAGCTCATTGCTAGCGTGGGGTGAGTGTCTCTGTGCTATCTCTGAAGCCCACATTTTTTAACCTAATGAAGGCAGCTCCACTTCCCATCCAGCCCCATTCAAGGCTGGCATTTGGTTATCGACTCACAGGGAATACGATTATACATCTGAACAAAACCTTGTTCATTACAGTGATTGGGCAGTTCAATGTGCTTTAAATTACCCAATGCATACTCTTGGAAAGGGATTCATGTTAATATGTGAAATTTAGTGCCACACTTCTTAAAATAACTTAATATAATAAAAAAAAAAAGTTATTTTTAAGAAAAAAAATTGTAAAAATATAATTAATAGAATATGCCACAGATATTTACCGACATCTCTGAAATGCCTCCACCGCGTCTCTTTTCTAAACCAATAGGACAACGGTTGCCATGGTGGAGAGCTGATGTCAAAGTCTGTCCACTGCACACTGAGGTCATGCTGTTGCATAGAGGGGATGTGCGTACGCGTGCACGTGACCATTACATCATGGCTAGAGCCCAGCCGGTCTGGGCTACCATACGGTCATGTGACCTCCATGTCACATCTGTTGATGACTCTGTGGTTGAGACGATTCCCCCACAGGTTTCCTACTATGTGTGTGTGTGTGTGTGTGTGTGTGTGTGTGTGTGTGCATTTTAATCTCTTGGCAGCCGGGTTTGCGAGAGTGAGTGAAATGCATGATGGGAGTCCATCTCGTTTGTGTGGATGTGATTTGGGTTTGTTTGCCAGTGTGTAGCAATAATGTTTATTAAGTGTGTGTGCGCACCGCTCTTAACCCCTACGCCAACACACACACACACACACACACACACACACCATCCTGCCAAAGCCGATTTGAGCTCATCACGATGACATCACCTTAAGTGATTATCAGTTGTCATGGAGCAGACCATTAAGTAGCTGATAAGGGGTTAAAGGAGGCGGGGGATCTAAAAAACGACCCCAAAATAAATGCAGGTATACCTACAAATACTTGAGGAATGTGTTGGCAAATAGTTGTCCAATATCTCCATTTGAGAATGTATAAAAAGGGAAGGCAGCACATCCCCCTGCCAAAGCTATAGATGGCACACTCCAGATATAGCTAAACCACCAGCAGCTAAATCAACCACTACTAGTTAATTTGCTCGCTCTCTCTCTCTCTGGCCATGACACCTCACCCCCGGGTGAGGTGTCATGGCCAGAGACGTTACAGACATTACACCACAAAGCCCAGGTAATTGTGAAGCTCAGGGAGAGACACAGAGGGAACGGGAGACCAAGGCATCACAGTGGAAACACGCAGGTGTGTGTGTGTGTGGTGTCTTTCCACTAGCCCTATCCAGTGTGTGCGTAAGCGCTCTAACGTGTCAGCCCATCAGCTACATCGACCAATCTTGGGCCGCCCAACCAAACGACAACGTGACACTTGATAGGAGATTGCCTACGATAGTTTCCACTCCCCGTGAAAAGCCATCCGTCGATCGAGACCCGTGAACGCGTGCCGAGGTGTCGCCGTGACCTCTGTGACGTAATCAGAGTCATGCCTGCACATACAGTATGCAGGCCTCGCTTGAGTCATTCTAGATCCACATCAGAGCGCGTGCGACTCACCACCACATTGCCAGTACCAGTGACCCATCAATTCTGTGACTCAAATATGTGTGCATATTTGACCACTGGGGGCAGACCTGAGAAAAAGGAGGGTCCCTTCTCTTATATAATCGTTTTATGGAACCACTCAAACACACACTCATGTGTTCTTCATACAATGTTCTTCCTTGGATTTGCATCCAAACAGTAATGACTAGCGCGGCTCTGATGAAAGTATATCTTCACAGTAGAGGAGAATGTTAATTATGCTCAGGCATTATGCATGTACAGTACATATTACATTCTCATGGTGTTTCTGCTGTTAAAACATCTTCATGAGTGTGATTACTGAATAACAACACAGTGTGACAGCAGGGGAAATTAATTATTATTTATATGTGTCATTAGCACAGTATCACACATTTTCCTCTATTTAGTACATTAGGCCTAAACAAACATTGAAAACATTTTTTATAATTCTATTTGACCCTTATCAGTCTATAATGGTTTCAAGTGTATAGTAAGTGCACACAGCTACAAATACGTACATATTCATCGGTAATCATTCTAGACACACCAGCTGTTGGTGCGCGTGCACACACACACGTGCTCGCACGCACACACACACACACACACACAGAGGCATCTGCTGCCATGACAGCAAGAGAGTTGTTTCACTTCCTTTTCAGTTTTCCATGCTAGAGATAGCAACAAATCATTGCTCCTAATGTTCCACTGCAACACCACTGTCACCCTGATACTAAATCATCTATATGCAAAAACCTTCCCGAACATGCAAAAGAACATTATTTGAATTTCATGTCACAACGTTTCTGAAGGCAAACAGTCAATAGAAATACAAACAGAAGTGCACACACCTACTCACACACTGCCGAGGCCTTTGACAATGTTTTTCTTAATTAAGGTCCCAGATTAGGCTAAGTCACAGGTTATCTTAACACTGTTAGCTTAAAGGAAGCAAACGTAAATGATAACACGTCCACCACCTAAATCAACCAGATATAGATGACAGATATGCTGAAGCTTACAAGAAAATACCCCGCAGGTTGTTGACACTTTACAATAAAGGATTTTCCATGCGACATCTGCCATTGCAAGCATTCGTTCCAGCCAACCCTGGCTGACATAATGCTATGCTGGATAGATCATGTCGACGGATGGTTCACATTCCAAGTAGGACATCCTTGGCATGGATGCATTACAACTGGGAAGTTCCGCTTTGGAAAGCCCTAAACGTTCCCCTCAAACCCCCCACGCACACACACACACACGGCTTGACTTTGACCGTGCCTGCGTTCCAGCCTATCGAGCTGGCAGGTAAAAATAACCAGCAGAAATGCCACAATGATCTGGGTGACATGCATCTCCGTGGCAACCGGGGACGACAGCACTGCTGGAGGTCACAGGTCAGAATCTGGAGGGAATCTTGTGACTTTAGGGATGCATGGTGTGTGTGTGTGGGAAGGGGGGGTATCACACAGGCATGAGGAGGAGGAGATGACGCAGTTGGTCGGGGCAGCTGTGCCACTGGCAAGGAAAATCCCCTAGGTTAGAGAGAACAAGAGCAATCAAGATAGGGAAGCAGAGAGAGAGAGAGAGAGAGAGAGAGAGACCCTTTCCAGCCTCCACTATCATCCACTCGGAAATATAAACTGAGCCAAAGCAATAATGTCATTATGCCAGCGGGAAGTTTCAGGCAGTAGTGTTTTTAGTTTGTGTGTGTGTGTTTGATCCTAAATGGAACCCCCTTCCCCTTCTTCACTTAAAACAGGGTTCAGTCACTCAAAGACTTGGTGGATTGTGTCTAGGCTTTGGGGGGTGGACTGGAGTTGATAATCCGCCATAGTTGACACATGACTACGTGGAATGACATGTAAGGGAGAGTTCGCAGGGGGGGGGGGGAGAAACACCTAACTTCCCCTGTGGTGGAGAAACTCAAAAGGACAAAGGGGGTTTGCGTGGGTGAAGAGAGAAGGGGGAATAACACGAAGGTCAGGGTGATAGTCTTTATTTGGGATAGGGGGAGGGGGGGAGGGGGGGGTTTGTACACTGCACTACAAATGCAGGACCCGCACACACAGTTAGATGTAACCTGGAAGAGAACCACGTGTCCATCTTGTATAAGGCTTTTGCCTTCATGAGAAGGCGATTCAAACACCCACCCCTCCGCTGCCATATTTGGTTTTTCAAGGGAGTTTGGGGATGACGGGGCTTTAGGGTGGCTGCTGGTTGGAACTCTGTCAGCTGCTCATTGGGTACACATTGCTCACGCACACTATGATTGACCGTCATCTACAAGAGCACTGTGCTCTGATTCTTCCCAAGCCTGCATTTATGCTAAATCTCTCTCTCTCTCATTATTTATGGTCGACTTCAGCCCTGTGTTTCAGTGAGGCAGATAACGACATAGGGAGGATGTCTGGCAGTCCTTTATTAGTGCCCCAGGTGGGCACACTGGTCCTAAGACCCCAGCGGAGAACCTTCACCAGTTAAATATCACTCCCTTGACACGCACGCACGCACGCACGCACGCACGCACACACACACACACACACATACTGTAGAGATGCCAGTGTGGATACAAATTAGGTCTGAATGCACATGCAAATGCGAAATGCCATGAATGCCTTGCGTACGGAATCATGACAGAAGCAAACATGCTGCCACAGAACTCGTATGTGCATTCCTCTGACGAAGGGGAACCTGTATCGGGAGCGATCCTTCCTACCAATGAAGGAACAGAATGAAGGAGCAGAATAGCTTACCTTGGGAGGTGCCCTAAAGGCAATTTCACCATCCTTACAGTCCATAAAGCCGGGTTGCTAATATCTATATGCGGTTCTTGCCCCGGGCAAATATCTTGTATAAGGTGTGATTGCATATAGGGTACCTTCGGAGATAAGTGTTATCTTATTTGCCAAGGTGAGGGGATAAGGAATGTGATGAAGGTGTGTCTGTGTGTGTATATGTGCATGCCAATGCTTGTTTGGTCAGCCTAATGAGATGTGGCTGCCATAGCTAACGGCTTGGGTTCAGTCAGCTTAATGAAGTGAGTGGGTGTGCCGTGGACAGAAGGGGTTAGCATCAATCTCTCTCTCTCTCTCTCTCTCTCTCTCAGCCATGTTCAATACATCGCATCTTGCCTCAGCGACGCTCAGGGATGCCAGGGATGCTAAATGAAGCGCCCCCGAAACCAGGGTACATTTGGCGGACAGGAATGCAGGGAATTTACGCAGGAGATAAACCTGCTCTTCACCTTTAGAGCCTTTCCCTCCATTGTGCCATCTCTTATCTCTGTGATGTGACTGCTCCCATTCCAATACTTGAGCGTATACACACACATACCCCTTAAAAATCTCAAGTAAAAGAAGCAGGTTTCTCCTCAATATCCCCCCCCCCCCCCCCAGATCAAATTTCCACCCCAGCTAGCTAGCTATGCTTTTGTGTGTGCGTTTGGAGAATGTGAGTAACCTAATCACAGCCATTTGGAGAGCCTATACGGAAAGCGCATTGCATGCAATGTTTCAGTAGAAGTTGGCTATATATAACTTGGTTGAAACACTGATTTGCCACTTTTTGACCCGACCCATCCGCACTCGCAAAATTGTCTAAGCTTTTCAGAACCGGGTCAACTCTCGAGACACGTGGGTTACGGGGTCGGCCCGGGCATCACTATCACACACAAATCGAGCAGTGTCCCTTGGCTGTGTTTTTTATTGAATGTAGAATATGGACTCTTCACACTATTGCGATTCAATCAAGACGACCATCGGGTTCTATAAGCCAGTCTTCGAGCCAAAACCTTCCATCATCTGTATTCACACAAACAGACATTAAAGGATGGGATACATGTGCCCTGTCACGTTGATGCACATTTTCCATGAATTATATCAAATATATTTTCTGATTTATATGATGTATTTGGAAGGAGAATAATCTAACAGAGCTTTTGTTTGTACCCATTGATGAAAAACTGCATTGGACAGAGAGGGAGAAGCTAGCATTATGTAAAAGCATCAAGTACATGAATATTTAATGTATATTGATTAGATGTACACTAGACGTGGAATATGATATGCACACAACTCTGACTCATCATATTATCTCTATTTTCCATGACATTGGAAAGCACTGTGTGGTTTTATAAAACTATTCTCTACACAACAGCATTAATTAATTGATTAGAATTAATTAGAAATTAATACAATTAGAAAGTAACTAAATGTGAAATGTTTGGAATTTTAAGTCACAATGGATTCTGAATGTTTATACTTGAACTAATGTTTAGATTATTTATTTATTTATTTGACCTGAATTAAAACTGAAATACAGCTAATCTCAATGAGTTGGCTCTAAAGTCAGTATACTGTAGTCTATAGTAGCGTTGTGTGTATTCACATATGAATGTCACAGAGTGGTGTTTTTTAAGGCACCCAAAACATAATTTCATCATGTATTTTTAGAGTAACAATGGCTGTGTAGCTTTGCTAAAAGTATGCCTGCATCATACTGTATAGTTATTTTCTAATGACTTCTGAAAATTCTTAAGAATTCCCATCGGTCCAACACCAACAAAAAGCACAACAGTTATTGTACTAGCCAATATATTGTGGTGCTCCAGCATTTAGGGAGAACAAATGAAAGCAAATAGTGCTGATAACATTTAATTCATAAGTAAGGATGGAATAAAAGACACTAAATGCCGAACTATCCGTAATAGTGTCCTATTAATAACTAAATACTGTACCCCGACACACTGGATCTAAGAAGGCCAATATTAAAGTGATAATACACACGACAGATGACGGCTGAACCCTCTTCTCATTGGTTGGTGCTCCTCTGACCACCTGGGACATGGGGGCGATGAAGATGAGCTGGCTGCTACAAGACTGAGTCACAGCGTGGAGTGGTTTGCGCTGGCCGTGTCTCTTATTCTACCCGCAACCCTCGATGCACTAGAACTCACTCGTTTTGTGCTGTTCTCTCCCGTATTTCTGGTGATTCTGTCAGTTACTCTTCCTTCAAGTGGCTCATCTCTTTAGACAGACCCATTCGGAATAAAACATGCTGACGTCAAACTTTCAGTTGATGTAAGCACAGATAAAAGGGAATAGGAGGTGTTTTGCCTGAGTAAATACTACACTTCCTACAAGCCCTGTTGCTCTTTGGTGAAAGCGTGCATTTGTGTTAAATAAGTGAGAGATGGCGGCTGTTCAGTTTAGACATTACTTATTTGGCGTGACGTATAGTGATGAGGTAAAAACATGTTTCTGTCTGTATGCCTTGACATGTACATTTACAAAACAGTTGGAATACTTTATAATAAAATGGCTACCGGTAGTATCGTAATACCAGCACAGTTCTAGTATTATATGTTTGAATGAGGATTCCCACCCTCTCCATCATCACCTATTTAAAATAATTATGTCTTCATGACCTTTACATTGGGATTACTCAAATATCATGTTTTCAGTGCCTATAGATTTATCCCCACTTGACCCTAACAAATAAAAGGATGCGCCTTATTCCTTCTGTGCCTCAAATAAAGCTTCTAAAGGAGATATAGTCCAACCATAATCCTACTGTGCATATATTGTATAGCCTCACTCTACAGCCATGGTGAGTTTGTAATACATCTGTATCATTATTAACATTTAGAACTTCATCATGATATAGCTATTGTGATTCTATCTTTGATAGCGACATTTCAGCCAACACACAGAGGATATAAAATAGCATCCATGTGTTATTTCAAAGTTTTCTGCCTGAGCTGCACTGCCAATCTAGTCGATTAGGTCTTTAAGAGTGGGAAGATAGTGCGCGTGCACGCACGCACACACACACACACACACACACACACACAGGCGGTTTTGTCTGCATGCTATAGTACATACTGACACTGAGTCACGGAGGCGAGACACACAGAGAGCAACATCAGTGGGCACTTTCGTCTTTCAGGCATTTCCTATCCCTCCCTCCATCCAAACAAGCCTGTCAGGGCTGCAATTACGAGGAGGAAACCGTGTATTTATAGCGAGGCGAGGACCAACGGCAGAACAGCTAGTTGTGCGGCGAAGGCGGTTATATTTAACACGCTGTGATGTCAACACGTGCGGCTGGGTGCGTTTCCATGGTTTCCCATCCTAGACAGGGCGGGCACTTTCTTATCAGCGCGGCGCAGAGACAGATGAGGCGGGCGAGGCGTGGACAGAGAGAGAGAGACAGTCAGATCGACAGAAAATAAGGCTACTGTATAAGGGAATAACAGCATCATTACGAAGCATTGCGAGCCGAGAGCAGAATAGCACGTCAGCAGAATGAACATAATGGAGACATTGTGGGGCGAACTCTTTCTGTACATTCACAGATGTGACCTTTAACTGTCAGGCCGAGCGTGGGGTTAGCTCAGTGGTAGCTACAGTGGAAGCCATCCCAGACATCACGGGTCACGTAGTATCTTGGAGTAGCATGCTTACTGGATTAAAGCTTGTGAGGAACTGATAAGGGTATCTTAGCCTGCAAAGTAGGGGTTTTCAAACTTTCTGAGCCACCCTCCACTTAAAGATAACCCTGACTCTCCTCGTGCATGAATACAGATGCTGGTAAAGCGTGAACCAGCATAAAACAGCATAAAACATATAAACAATTATGAGAAATGTATTGTGTATGCATATTTTCTAAAAACAGCTTTAACGGTGCTCTATTTTAAACATTAAATAACTATTTTCCATGTAAAGATATAACGTAATTTACAGAGCAATGTGTGTGTGTCCTGAGCAGAGAATTACGTCACACTCCCAATGTGCCAGGCCAGCCACGTACGTGTGCATGTGTGTGTTTGTGGCCCACGAAGCATTAGTTTTGTCTGAGATGTGCTCTAATAATATGACACCTAGTGGCAGAAAGCCATATAGAGTCGTTTCAAAGTGTTCTTTACAGGAGGGTTCTTTTGGGAACCCACCTCTAATGCACTGGTTTGAGTTCACAGTAGGGTTAGCCCACCACGGGCCTGCATTGAGCAAAATAAACAAACATGAATAGAATGATGGGTAGAAACGGACACTCAACAACCGACAACAATCTTCGTTTCCCATTGCTTTACACTCTCCCCCTCTCCCTCACCCCCCCTCTCTCTCTCTCTCTGTTTCTCCCTCCCCCTCTCTCTCTCTCTCTCTCTCTCTC
>JAODTR010086729.1:0-14313 GCA_025399935.1 Amblyopsis rosae | reverse complement strand
CGAAATTGCACCCGCATCGCACACTGCCGTCGTGACGCCGTGCGACAGGAGTGTTACTTTAGAGGTCAGACATCTGTAGCTTAATGTGAAGCTATAGCCTAGTTATACCTTGCAGCAGAAGCACTGCTTAACTGAACGTTACCGTATATTGTATGGTACATGCTACTGTCCTCTAATATGGGTATGGTGGACCTTAAAATAGTGTGCCGATCTTGTCTTACAAGCTAGCAAACATTCCTGAAATGCATTCTTTAAATACAGGCACAAAGGGAAAGCAATTTATATACAGTTTGACAGAAAATAAAATACAGCTGTGAACATGCAGCTTGCTGTGTATAGGAATAAATTAGTTCCCCGTCACTGGATGTACACTGCATACATTTGTCTTACTGCAAAGCAGAGCCCGGACGTAGCTGCCCAGCAATGATTTGCTGTGGACATTCCTCAACCTGGGATGACCTTCACATCCCATGTATGTGGATGGAGACCATATTAACCATTAGCTAGTGCTGTGAGAACAGGCGTTTGTGCTCCGGCACTGTAACTATAAGGAGCTTTCCAGTTATCATAATATTCCAAACATTTTAGTGAGTCTTAGACAATATAATTACATATAAGGCATTTACCCACATAAAGCCTATTTGATGTTTCATTTGACCTATTCTCATGAGTAGAATAAAACAAGTGTCTTGTTTTCTGCGTGGATATTTTGTGTTTTTCATTTCCTCAATGACCAAGGCTTAGCTTTTAGCTACAGTTCTGTTCTTGCATAATCCCCACAGCTCGTTGCTGGCTCCTACACGCAATGCATGCTTTATAGAGTGGGTTGTGGGTTTGAGTGAGAAGCACATCTTTCGACCCACACTTTTAATTTTCAATTAGCACGGTAATGCATATGCAGTCATTACACAATGATTATCCAGTCACACATGGTGAAATGTACAGCTTGGTGTGATAACTATCTTTTATGAATGGAATGTGAAAAGCCCTGTAACAGCCATTTTTCTTAGTTTCAGATTTATTCAGATTATTTTATGAGAAAACCATTTGTTTTTTTACTTTTTCTATCACATGCTTTCTGTGTTTTATACAGATTTAGGAATGTGGTAACTGTCACTATTAATTTTGAAACACTTCTCTCCTTCATACATGAGAGATTTAACCTTTCACTGTACGGCATGTTTGAATGATTGCTTTTACTATTGAGGAAGAATGTTCACAATAACAATATAATACACATAATGTATATACTGTAGTTACTTTGGCATTTCATAATTTTTTCATTCCCTTTTAGATTTCTTCTAAAGGACCTTTCAGGTTAAAAGTACAACGTGAGCACAATACACAGGAATGGGTTTTAGGCCATAGTTTTGCGCATTTAATTTAATTTAATTAATTGAAGCTTTTAGCAGCCATGATGCCAAGTTCACACTACATGACTTACAAAGTCACCAGAACATAGTGCAGCACACTGCGCGACTCTCTTGTGGGGTTTGGTATCATTTCAATTTAAACAATTACGATTCCGCTTATCAAATCCGGTTCTTATCGAATCCCGGTTACGATTCCAATATTTTTGGGAGAAGAAACACAACATATTTCAAGAGGGAAAATGTGCCTAACTTTTCATTTAAGCTATAATCAGATAAATGTCAATGTTGGCGACACTGACAGGATTCAGGAAGGTTTCTTTTTCCCTATTTATAATAAATAAATATTATTTTTCTTATAAGCACTCCCCCAAGGAGGCAGGTAGAGCTTAGCACTGTGTGGAAGCAATGCCTAGGTAGAATTGCCTTTTTTAATGTGGATAGGTGTTAATGCATTTAATTATTATAATTATATTCTGTAAGTTTACAGCATATAACTATATAAGAGAAGTTTACAAAGGTGGGTAAATTAACAAATCAAAAACAACAAAAACAAAACAGCTGGTTTGAACTCAAGAACACGAACATTAACATGTATGCCTAGGTGGACCAAAGCTGGTATTGTATGTCAATATGTTTATTTACAGTATTAATATTGTTTACCGGTAATCACCTGTCTCTTTTCCATCTTAGAATTTAATTCAACCTGTAGAATTCTTATCTTAATTTCATGAATTTCTTTCTTCTGATAATTCAGTTTATGATCGTGTGATGACCTGGACAACTTTACATGCATGGTCAACCTTTTGAGTTTCACTAGGCATAGGCCTATCGTTGTTCAGAGAGCGAAAATATGATCTATTTTTAGACCAGCATTGTTAACTAAGCTCAGTGTAATTCAATGTTTCGTTAAAAATAACGCTAGAACACTATATTGTTTTGGCATGGCTTTAGCTCTAGCTGGTTATTATGCCGGTGTTCTACACAGCGCATTCAGCTACACTACCGAAGTGCAGAGGGTTTGTGTGATAGCGTTTGTTGTGAACACTTTCCTTTTATTTATTTATATACATACATACATACACACACACACACACACACACACACACACACACACACACACACACACACACACAGAAGTTGATCTGATGGATGTAGGTTAGCAAACACCTCAAGACAAGTGTCTTGTCAGTTCATGCAAGTTTTGTGAAATTGTCAAATTACATGGTGACATAAAAAGGTAAAATGCGTGACTGAAATGTAAACATGGGAACTGAAGAAGAATCTAAACGCACGTGTCTTTTCGAATCCATAGTTCTTTAAAATTTGGAACCGGTTCCAATTTGGAACCAGTCAATATCCAACCCTACTCTCTTGTAATTGTGTCTTTAAGTCATTGTGTGATTCGTGCCTCGTCCACACGTACACTGATAGTTTTAAATGCGTACCCTTTTCTGCGTGATTTGGCCTTTCATCCACATGTAAACAGTGCATCAATCAATAGCCAAAGTTTTAGCAAAACTCCTTCCAGGATGAAGATATTTAAAAACTCCATCCTCGTGTTCACGACACGTGTCTGGTAAAATTTAGTTTTTGGCTTGTAACGTCAGCCTGTGCGCTGGTCCTTTGTTTGACATCAGATTGTGCACTGTTAACTGTTTACATCAGAGAGAATATAATTTAACAGATGTCCAAACAGATGGAACTGCCACCTTCAGTTGGAAGAAAGGGGGCGACATTTCTCAGACCAGAAGCATTCCATTTTTGCTTCCATTGAAATGCATTATAATTCCCCATCTTGCTATAATTCCTTAACTCTTTACATTCTTAACTCTGTTTACATGCGCAATGTTTGAGCAATGACGGACGTAGGCAAAACTGAGTTGGTTTTAGACTTGCTAACGGGACTTTTTACACGTTAAAATGCTTACTATCCAACTGTAATGATGA
This sequence comes from Amblyopsis rosae, assembly GCA_025399935.1. Lineage (NCBI taxonomy): Eukaryota > Metazoa > Chordata > Actinopteri > Percopsiformes > Amblyopsidae > Amblyopsis > Amblyopsis rosae. The sequence continues at coordinate 10,993 of JAODTR010086729.1, read as the reverse complement.
GTAGAAGTGACAGAATGCGCTAGGGAGGTCACTGACAACATTTTGTTACTAAAACTAATGGCGAATTGAAGCTTCTGATTGGCCAAAACGGCTTTATGTTTACGATTATTTTGCAGCTGCTGGCTTGGCATGGTCTTGACAGGGACGGAAAGTATTTTTTTTATTTTTTACCTGCTGGATTTTCTTTTTAAACGAATGAGGGGGAAAACCCCCTGTTTTAAAATGTAGCAGTGTACGTGTGGACTAATCCCAGAATTCCACTGCGCGTGTGCTGAGCGTGTGCGACGCGCTCCTGCTCCGACGCGACCTCTGGAGCCAATCATGGCCACACTAGTCAGTGCTTTCACTTCCACCACACGTGACGCGGGGCGCTTTGGAAGCGTCCCAGAAGCGGCTCTCTGCTCTGCTTTGCTATAGGAGCCGTGGCCAACACGCGCTGCTCAAATACAAAATACAATGTGCAAAACAAAGTGTGCAAACTCTCGATCGTATTACACATGACTACATAAAGTGAGAAGGATTTGACATCTGGGACGATCGGTTCATTTTATACATTTAAAAACTAGTTATATGACGAGTTATATGACAGCGCAAATCCTTTTTATAAGGACAGAAAGTAGTTTTTGGGAGTGTAAGTCAATGTTGGACAGGCAAAGTCGTTTCTGTTGATCTTGCCAATACAACTGCTAAGCTTTTGAAATGCTCCCGGTGGAAGTTGACCCTTGAAGAGGACGGAACAAACCCGCGTAGGACCCGGAACGCTGCGCACGCGTGCCCGGTGGAATCGCGGCGTACACTACATGATCTGCGACATGGGGGTCACGCACTACAAGATGTTTCACGTGACAAAGTCAAACTCTGAGCTCGGAGATGGACTGTCTAATGAGCTATGGAATAGGCACATCTCGCAATTGGGACGTACAGTTGTAATCTAAATTGTTTAACCCCCATTGCAAATCAGGTTTATTGTCAAATGTACAAACTTAGCGGTTTGCAGTGAACATATCAAACCAAAGCAATTCAAATGGCTCAAAACAGTGAATGCTTTAAGAGGTTTCCCCAAATTCAACTGAAAATGCAATTGATCCATTCTCAAAAGTATTCCACCCCCTGAATAGAATCCATCACAACTGCGCAAATATACGAAACCGGTCTTGTCTCAAGCACACCTGATTCATCTAATCAGGGGCTTGATTAGTGGCATCGGGTGTGCTTGAGCTGGAACACATGAAATACCTGAACTGGCTAGTGCCTAGTCCAAACATTCACAGCTCTTTTGAAATACATAGCTTTTTCTAAGCGATTTGGCCTTTCATCCATATGCAAACAGTGCATAAGATTTCTAAAGACTGAGTTTAAGATGTTTAATAACTCTGTATTGAGTGTTCACGTGTAGACAGGGAGTTTTTGGTCTTGTAATGTAACTGTAGTCATTACCAGTCACAACATTCACACTAAAGGATTTGGACTCTCCGAAAGGTCCAGATATTGAACCTGCAAAATATCCAGTAGGGCATTGCAACGCATCGCCAACGCTTTGGCGACACTCTCAGCTGGCGTTGTAAGCAGTTCACACTACACGATCGTCACGGGAGTGTGCTGTGATTACCCTCTGAGCTGGGACTTTTGTCTGCGAGCTCAAAACAACTTGTTGGGGAGCAGAAAACTAGGCTAATGTTGTGTAGTGTGAACTAGGCATTACTGGTACCAGTAATGCCTAGTTCACACACGCATAATACAAATTTGAAATGGTTTTAGTGCTACATATTTATTTTTCCCAGATGCCGAACTAACATATTGCTTCATAACACGCACTTTGTTCTTCTGTAAATCGATTAACTGTAAATCGAGTAACTCTATTAATGTCGTATCATTTTGCAAGCCAACTTTTCTTTCTCTATTATAATCCCATATTTTCCACACTATACTGCCACAGTAGATTATTTTAATAGTTTGTTTCCAAACATAAACCATGTCAGTGTTTTTGTAGAAGACCAGCTGGTTAAAGTGTTTATTTAGACATTCTACCCTCCTGAATCCACCCACTCAAAATCAGCGAGGGAGGAGAGTGCTGTGCTGACTGTTCTGTCAGAGTAGTCAAGGTCTCTTTATGATGGAGGCGTTCTGCAGCTTCTGAATGGAGATTGCTCTGCTGATCTCTCGCTACACTCCCAACGCCTGCAGTCTCCTAGCACAAACCCAACCGTACACGCGCACACACACACAGGCACACGCTTGAACAATGGGACTATAGACATGACTTTCTCTACGGACCAACCAAAAAGCCCCATTCATCTTTGCCCGTGTCATGTGACCTGGCAGGGCTTTTGTGTGGTTCCCGGCGCTCACCCACCTACCTCACCCCTCCCTTGAAGCATGTGCCCTGCAGGCCGACAGCCATTAAAGTCGGCTTCAGTGACCAGTCAAGGGGAACACTAGTTTCTGTAGAACGTCTAAACACTGGATGTTGTCCCCTCCCCTCAGAGCGTTTTCAGAGCTGTGTTGTGATGTTTTTCACTACACAACAAAAGTCAATATCATTGAAAACCAAAGACTACCTCTGATGTGGATGTCTGGGCCTCACTTGCTTGTTCCAATGGGCAAGACTGGTTTGATATGGCTTCTTGTTAAACAACGGACACTCAACTTTACTTATAGTGACAGAATAGTGAGTGTTTTAAATCCCAGTGAATATCCCAATGGATGCACTTGTTCTATGAGCTCAGCTAATTGCTTGAGGCCCAAATGTAGTATTAGCTTGGGAAAGAGCTGTTTAAGAATGTATTGCTGTGATTAAAAAATATCTCTCATTCAAATGCAGCAAAATAATAAAGAAAATGTGATTAATGCTCAGCTACGCTATATTACGGTCTGTAGTCATTTCTGTAAATTCCCCCTTATGTCATTATAGGCTACATCATAATGAACACATACCGCAGTGCATATTTGGCTAAGCCCCCTCTAGTTGGTGGTTGGGTCCAGACCCCAGTGCTGCTGTTCTGAATTTTGAGTACGAGGCCACTTGCATTTCAAATTCCAGTTCCAACCATCCTTGCTCTTTTTTTCCAGTTTGTGCTAATGGGAGAACCATGTATGTTTAATACTCCAAGACCCCGTTTGTAGCTGGCTCAACCCCTCTGCAGCTTTCTGTGGACACATGATGCATAGCAAGAATAGCTATCTCCCCAACCAACATTGCTTCCCGTGGTTATGCTGAAGTTCGGCTAGAAAAAAAATATTCATTTTTGGGTTTTAGGGGGTTTCTGGGACTAGGTTATCCATTGAACTTGTTTATGTATTTCTTATAAATCTGCATATTTAGTCATATTTTGCAGCACTGCGAGCAGCCTGCATAGTAATGTAATGCACACAGTATGTGGCTAATGCTAATACATTTTCCTTCTGGATTGAGTTGAACAATAAGAGGATGCATCTCATGATACAGTGTACCCCCTGTGCCATAACGTTCTCAGCTGCTACAGAGGTCGAGGTGTTTTTATTGACGTGTGAATGCAACATGGAGGTTGGGCAGTATTTTCATAACGCAAGTCGTGCTCTATCTGAGGTACATATTGTGTGGGTGTCTGACCCGTACGGGGGTCTCCCAACTGGCCCGACAAGGCTGTGAGTAAAAGGTCACACTCTGACTTGTGAAGCCTGAGGTATACCCCCTCGCTCTCTCCCTCTCTCCCTCTCTCCTTGTCTTTCTCTCCCCCTCTCTCCCTCTCTTGAATATCTCTCTCTCCCTCTCCCAGAGTAAACACGTATTTGTGATTTTCAGGCTCTGTTTTGAAGCCTGCACTGCCAGCCTTGATGTTGACTGATTATGTAATGAGGGAATGGCATGTTATTTTTAAACCTTTACAGAGATTACGATCGAGCGGAACAGGCCTATTGTTTTTTTTTTTTTTGTTGTTGTTTTTGCGAAGGGGGTGAAATATACAATGTGTGCAATGGTCACCTTACATAACACTCCTGAGGACAGACTAGTGCTCTGATTTTTATTTTTAGATTTCAGTTTCCTAGAAATCGGCAAATTTGGCTTGTTGAAAATCAATTTTCTTTTTCCTCTTGGATGAATGACACCTTTAAGGTGTAATATTTTGAGTACCCAAGACTAAGTAATCTTTTGAAGTATTGTGTGTAAGTATGTGACATAAATTGCAGACTAAGCACATAAGACCAAATCAATCACGTACCGTGTTACTGTAGGGTTGTAACTTGTTTTACTTGTGCGGTTATTTTAAAATGTATTGAATAGAAGCTTGGAATAATCACAGCTTGTCTAATTTCAGAGCCTTAAGGCCACAATATACTTGCTTTTAAATAAGATGTATGTAGGATAATAGTTTAGAACTATAACGTTAGTGTGATTTGTTAGCTGCCAGTGAACTAAATTATCTGAGAAATTAATATTTGCTTTGGGTGATAGACCCTGCATCTATATAGTGGATTTACATTTTGCCAGCTATCTGAAGCTACAGTACCTCGCAAAATCTATAGCCTATGTGACACCAGTCGTGATTGGTATAGGCCTGTGTTTGATATACGATTTACAGTATTTCTCCTTTTATTGAAGTGGAAACTACTGTAAAACATGTTTCTGTAACAATTCTACATTAGATGCACGTTCTATGTTGACATGTCTTCCATTACGACAGCACATATGTTCTTATAAAGAGCAGATGGTATGGTATAGTGATTGCATAGTTTGCATGGCTAAATGGTTAGCATTCTCTTTATAGATTGCGGTGTATACTATTTCGATCAGACTGGTCTGAGGCTTTTTTTTTCTTCAGTACATTGAAGGAGCTACACCCTTCTGTTAAGTTACTAGAAAACTGCTATAAAATGTTTTATGTTGAAGGTTATGAATTGGAATCATGACCTTTAGCATTTTGGCAAGTATATTTCTTTTTTACAGTTGTACAGTGCCAGAGGATCTAAATCAGGGCTATTCAATTCCAGTCCTGGACGGCCGCTGCCCTGCAAAGTGTTAGATGTCTCCCTGCTCCAACACACCTGATTCTAATGACTGGGCTGTTATCAGGCTTCTAAAGATCCATTTATTAGAATCAGGTGTGTTGGAGCAGGGAGACATCTAAAACATGCAGGGCAGCGGCCTTCCAGGACTGGGATTTAACAGCCCTGATCTAAATAGTAGATGATACTCTGAGGTGTTGTGGAATTATCTGTGCCAGGCAACCTTTTCTGTGTTTCATTGTAAATTTGAGGAAAATAGAAAAAGAGATGCTTCTCTGACTTTGTTACGATCATTAGATTCAGTTATTGTTTCTTTTGACACACTTACTTACAGCAGTTTTGTAAAACACTAAGTAGTTCACCATTTAAATATCAGCTTGACCAACGACATTAAAAGCACCCAATCACGGCTATTCACGACTTGAACATTTGAATAATGTGTATGAAAGGTGAAATGAGAAGCAGATAAATATAGCAATTAAATTGAATATTTCTTGGAAGAGAGAATTCTCAGGATGGCCCACAGGGAGAGAATCCGCTGTCCTCACAGGGAAAGGCCACTGTGCCACCAGGGATCCAGTAAAGGACGGTCAGGCATTGTGCTGCAGGAACAGTGGTTGTATAGGACAAAGTGACTGCAGTGTTCTCATGTTTAATATACACTGGTCTGGAATTCCCATATTGCTTTATTGTTGCGCAATCATAGATTTTTGTTAGAAACTAAATGTATTGAAACAGAGTTTTGAGTTGAGTTGGTTCAAACTCCCCTCTATCCCTCACAAACCCGGGAGAGTTGGTAAGGACATTTGGGGTTCTGGTGGAGTTTATAGTCCGCTCACTGCTGCAGTGACTGTGGCAGGTTAGCCAGAGCTAGAGCGAGAACGGCCCTGGTGATATGATACTACAGGGGGCATGTATCTGCATTATCTTACTGCAGCTGTGATATGGCTGAGATTCCTGGCTGTCTGCAATGGAGGCACTGTGGTGTTGTTGCTGTTGATCAAGATGGATAGCATCTGCTTCTCTTTGACCTGCCTTTACCTGCCTCCGTCATGACTGCACAGCTGTCAGAAATAGATCTAAAGTCAAAACGATGGGGATCAACTTCCTGGTAGTAGTGTTGAATTGAAACTTTAAAAAGGTTTTCAATACTTTTTTAAATGTCAAGCCTTACATCAGAAGTCCAAGAGTGTGTTAATTGATGTAGATGTTGCATAGGGGGTTGAGTCAGGATTGGAAATAGGCTTGGATGTTAAATGAGGTGACTATGAACAACCTTTGTCCTGGGTGGAGTAAACATCTTTTTAGTGTGTCACTTGCACAGAGCTTTCCAACTAAAGATGTCATCCCAAACAGTGTACGGTTCACTTGGGAATCTAGGATTTTATACTATTGTGAAAGGATTTATTTAGTCACCCATCATTATTAATATAACTTTTTCTGTCGGTGGTCGCCAAATCAGGTGTATTAATCACACCTCTGAATCACAATTTCACAACAAAATAAGTAATCATCCAATCCAGCATGGAAAAACGTTTCTTTTAGTTTTTATTTTGATTGTTTTTAGACCAGAGCATTTTTATTTTTATTGTTTTTAGCCCAGAGCCAGTGTTTCTTGTGCAGGCTGAGGCAGGCGAGACTGATTGATTGAACTACTACTTTCAAAAAATGAATAAAATAAGTTTAACCGTCTAGTAGGCCTGTCACGATAACAGTTTTGTTGTTTTTAAAATAATCGCGATAAATTATGATATTGTCATTCAATGGGCAGACTATATCGGCCTAATCCAAGGAGTCGACAAGCAGGGAGAAGTTTAACTGAAACACGGGAAACATTTTATATTAATAGTTGCATACTAGTGTCAAAACAAGCACCCAACACACTGTCGTGGTAAAGGTTGGTTGTAAATTACGTATTGATGTGCCCTACACCAGCGACCATGATTTTGTTCCAGTATTTCAGGATGAAAGTGACGCAGTTCGAATATGTTTGGGAGATCGTAGGCTATGTGGATAAGTAGTGTGCCTTCTAAAGCGAACTCAAAATTGTTATCATTAAGAAACGGCTAAATGTCAACTTACTATAATCATTTCAGGTTTGCAGCGACATATTCCATATTTTCGGTAAACATTTTAACCAGCAGCAAAATGATAGTGTGACATGAATTATTCGTTGTGATTGGTTACACCCGTTTCATTGCTTGATTCTACAAACCTTGAAGTTAATAAAACAAATGGCTTATTTTTTTTTTGCATTTATTCTTCTGAATGTAGTTGTCTGGAATTATGCAGTCGTTGGGAAAATCACCTTTACCTAAACGATGCAATATCCATTGGCCTTGAGGAACACGTATCAGCTGTCTCTCTCTGCTCTGTGCGCGTGTGTGTGTGTGTGTGTGTGTGTGTGAAGGTGAGAGAGGGAAACGAGCACAGGAGCAGCGTTTTAACTTATGACTTATGTCAGCAACACATGTGTAAATACAATATTGTCGCAGTCAGAAAAAATGGTCGAGGTGATTTCCATATATCACACAATAAGGCGATATAGTAATTATCAGGCATACCGTTTAGTATTTATGGTGCCGACTAGCAATGGTCCCAGTGTTTAACCGAATAATCACGCACATTATATTTTCAAACTTGTGGTGTGTTTTGCTCTTTGACATCTCTCACTTATTTCTGAGATCCTGCATTTGTATTATTTTGCAGTTTTGTAGTTTATTTTTTAGGTTTGAATAGTGAATCTTAAAATGTCCAAGTTAAAGTTTAAGACGTTGCTAAGAGAAGTAGTGGTTTAATATCATTGTAATTTGTAATTGTTGCCTTACTTTCTATGGGTACATGCATATCTCACAGAGGAGATTGAACAGCAAGGATTAGTTAATACCAAAGTGAGTGAAGTGGGGGAGATACTACATCTGTTACAGACATCCTCTCATCCTCCTCCATTTATCCAAACACCCATTTGAGAACCCTTAAACAGATTCTCATTTAATGCTCAAATATCCTCTAGACATCATTATCTTCTTGCGGCCTTTCATCTGCCTGCCTGAGTTTTGCCGCTTTTTTTACGAGACGGACCGGTTTCCTTTTTCATAATAAACGCCTACTTCCTCCTTCTGTTTGCTTCTTTCCTTCTCTCTTGGTCTCTATGTGACTTGAGGCAAAATGCAGCACGAACCAGTGTAAAGTCCTTGTATTTGACGGAAGCCAGCGGCACTGGTTCACCATGGAGTCGCTTTAGAAAGAGCCAGCCTTCTCTTTCCACTTTCAGCCTTTTGTTGTCTAAGGAGGTAAGCAGGTTGACTGGAACAAGCTGCAGGGCCTCGCTATTGTCAAGGTTTCCGGGTGAGTCCCTCGTCTCTTCAAACCGTGTTAGATTTGTATTTGTATTTAATTGTTTAATTAATACATTTTTTTATCAGCTGTTGCTTGGTAATATAATGGGTACAGCCTAATTTGCATTATTGCCTTGGTAGTGTGTCCAGACCAGCATTGCTGTTCAGATTCTTTCCATTTCTGTGGTGTTTGCGTCTGTTTATTCCCCTCAGCGTTTCCCTGAGCATTTCAGTGTTTCGTTTCTCGCTGCTCTGAGTTCCATACAAGAGCCTCTAACTGTTACTGACTCTGTTCTTTATTGCCTCCTTGTACTCATAGCACCACCCTAATTAGTCTACACTTGTACCTTATTCAGCAGTGCCGCAAACCTCGAGCTTGTTTGCGCTCTCTCAGGGCATCGCCTGCAGACGCGCACACACACACACACACACACAGAGCTTCCACTTCTCTATGGCACTATTGTGTTAAGTTTCTGTGTTTAAACAAAAGAGAGAGGGTGTCCTCTTTTTGGAGGGTTTGCCACCAGGGCCTCTGCAAGAGGCTGTAGGGCTGTTGGCGGCTTCGGTTGTCTCTGGCGCATACTTTGACAGGATTTCCTGTACTCAGGGGTGGAGGAAGAACTAGGGCAGGTTTGTAAAACAAAGAGGCTGGTTGGAAAGACATCCGTTTGATGTATTTCTGTAAGCCTTGTGCTTACTACTTGTTTAGTAACAGCCCACTTGTTTTGACCTGCAAACAGTATATTGTCATATTAGGCTATACCACAGCCGCTTGGCCTACTTGTGAGACTGCCACTCTAGCAGCAGTGCTTGAGATGCCATTCAGATGATTATATTGCTAGTGAACTGTTCGTTTGGAGTTGGGTGTTTCATTATCGGTAATGTGTAGATGTTTGGCAGGGGTGTAGGGGGCAAGCCTGGGGGGGGGGGGTCTCAAACTGAAACGACGCCAGTTACCGCAGCAGGATGAACACCACGCTAATCGCTAATGGTGCTCTTTCAACTGAAACCATGTGTCGGTTACGTCGCCCCAAACCCCCTCCAAACTCCCCAATCAGCACCTTACCCTTCCCTTTTCTTGGTTGCTGTTTCGTCAGCCTTTCGTCTGGCAGGCTTTTCCTGCGTGTGTGTGTGTGTGTGTGGGGTGGGTGGGGGGTGGGGTGGGGGGGGTGGGGCTGTGGCGATGGGGGCTGTGAACCAAACAGCAATGACATCACTGCTGGGGAAATCCACTCTTTTATTGGCCACACACACACACACACACACACACGCACGCACACACACGCACACACACACACAGTTAAACTCCTTGTGTTGTAGGCTGGCATGAATATACAAATGTTCACACTGCCAGCACACATTTTAGGTCATTTGAAATGTGATTCAAATCAAATCAGAAAATCAAATCAGATAACTGTTTTATCAAAACTTTTGAAACGTATATTTATTCTAACTCCATTAAAACATAGAACTGACTTATTATTGACAACATATCCAAGACTTGCAGTTACTTACACTGATAAAACTGTTTTGTTCTCCTAAAGTTAAAGTGCAGTGTTTCAATCCTCTGCATTGCTGAATGGCATACATTTTAAATGCAAATTAGGCTAATATGGAAATTAGCATTAATGAAAGCGTTGACAAGAGAATATGTCCCCACAACAATCACACACCATATACCATGTTTTAATAGCTTCCTAGCATAATTAAGGCAATATGGTTAATTAATCTCTGTGGTCTATGAACACAATATGCTCATTAAAATCTACAATACCAACATTACTGTCATCTGTCACCCATTGTCCCAGTCTAATCCAGTGCAAAACAGTGATGCCTATATCTGGAACAGTGGGCACTCCAGCAGAATCAGTTGTTTACTTATCCCAGGGTAATTAAAACATCCAGCAAACGGTTAATTAACTGCCCTTGGTTATTATTAAACAATTCAAGGAATCAATAATGGATCAATGGTCAGTGGCAGTCATTCCTGTTCAGAGCAGATGGACTTTGGCCACTTAGCTGAAACAGTAGCTGGAGAAAAATGGATTGAGATTTATTTCCATGACAGATGGTGATGAATCCCCCCACCCCTGACACACACACACACACACACACACACACACACACACACATGGTTTTCTGTATTGTTTGTTAACAATATGATACACATTGAATAGTTGCCGTCAGTCTGAAACCAATTGTCCAAATTGTATTACTTTCATGTAAAATGCAAATTAATATAAAAATAATAATAATATGGAATAATGGTACAACTAATGCTTATAGGGAATCAGTCAAACTAGAAGTTGTTCCGGATATACCCAAATATCATGGGTGGAATCTATAAGGACAAAAGAACTCTGCCCCCACCTCCTCTTCTGTCATTTAGGCTTCCCATCCCCCACAACACCCACCCACACCTCCTCATGTCTTCCTGTTGTCTGCCTAGCTGTTTCCATCAGCTGGTCCCATGGCCAGGTTGCTATGACAATATTCAAAAACGTTCCCTATACAGTGTAGATTACATGTGACATAGACATTACATGTGACATATAGACATTATGTATAATCAAAAGGTATAAAACAGTTTTTCTATTTCATCCATCCATCCATCTTCTCCCGCTTATCCGGAGTCGGGTCGCGGGGGCAGCAGCTTCAGCAAGGGACCCCAA